>CAUJRU010001981.1:0-5000 GCA_963277665.1 Viscum album | reverse complement strand
GAGGAAAAAGGTAGGAACGTCAGGGGATGAGGAGGGAAACCCCCATCCCGCCGTGCCTCCCACATCTCACATTCCGTAGGAACTCAACCGCCATGAGGCAGCTTTTAAGCAGACGAACCAGCAACGCTCAAGAGACGTCGAGGAAAAGGAGTCATGGTAGGTACGGGGGTCCTATGTCCCGCCGCGCCGCCCACATCCCACCATCCACAGGATCCCACAAACCGTGAGGCGGTATTTAAGCACCCAGCCCGCAATGCTCCACAGACGGGGAGGAAAAGGCAGGCACGTCAGGGGACGGGGCAAAAACCCAATCCCGCCGCGCCTCCCACATCCCACCATCCGCAGCAACTCAACCACCCTGAGGCGGCTTTTAAGCAAGCCAAGCCGCACTGCTCTAGAGAAGGCGAGGGAAGGGCAGGAGCGTCGAGGGACGACAAAGGAACACCAACCCACCATGCCTCCCACATCCCACCATCCAAGGAACTCCGCCACCGACAGGTGGCCTTTTAAGCAAGCCCGAACCGCAACGCTCCATGAAAGGTGAGGAAAAAGGAGGGCACGGCATGAGACTGGGCAAAAACCCATTCTTTCCAATGCCCCCCACATCCCACCGGTGAGGAAAAGGAATTACAGCGTCCCACCGCCATGCCTCCCACATCCCACCTTCCGAAGGAACTCAACCGCCATGAGGCAGATTTTAAGCAGACGAACCCACAACGCTCCAGGGACGTTGAGGAAAAGGAGTCATGACAGGAACGGAGGCCCTATGTCCCGCCGCACCCCCCACATCCCACCATTCAAAAGAACTCAACCACCGTTGAGAAACTTTTAACCAAGAACCAGGACACCAACCATGCTCATCTATCATCATCCCATCCAAGTTATATCTGTCTAGTATCGCATCGTCTTTTTAGCAAGCCCTTGGAAGACGGAACCGCAATTGTGCGAGAGAATTCAACCCAAGCATATAGACGGGGCCCCTACATCAGCACCAAAAAAATTCCACTACCAACAGGGAGAACTCCAAAGGGACAAGTGAGGGTCTTCTAGGTGGAGCTCACCCACCTGGGGATTCTTCGCTTGAGATATAACCGAGGAGAAAGTCACCCCTGGAACTGATTTAATGAGACCCGTCACAGTATCACCATCTTTCGATTAGTTTGTCCTTTACATGCGGGACCTGATCTTTGAGACAGGCATATGACTAGTGGAAGGATCAGCCATGTAGCATCACCAACAACATCTGCATTGTTTGGGGTATGACTGAGCTGACCACTCAGACCCCAACACAAGCCCAAACCGTCGTCCCGAACATTCAATTCTGTTCGATTAGTTTGTCCTTTGTACATGCACAACCTGATCTTTGAGACAAGCATATGACTAATGGAAGGATCAGCCAGGTAGCATCACCAACCACATCTGCAATGTTTGAGGTATGACTGAGCAGACCACTCAGACCCCAACACAAGCCCCAACCATCTTCCCAAATCGACAGGATTCCCCTTAATGAGTCATCACCTCCGCATGACGCTCGTGTATCTTGCAGAAACAGTAGATACACATTCTCAAGCCACCCTTATGAACATCATCACCCAAGGCATGACTGAGGAGGAAGGCACCCCAACTTGTCCAATAATGAACCATGGAAATCGTCACCCTGTTGGTGTGAGTTTCTTAGGACCCAAATAACTCGCACGTGGCCCCGACAATGCGTTGAGCAAAGCACTCCCACCAATCATTGCCCAAGGCAGCTTGCTATGGTTCGCATGAAATATCGCTGAATGAGAAATTTAGGAGCACGCTCTTGCATCCTGGTGATACCGACAGTTTCGCGCTTGAACCACTACCAAAATTCCACAACGCTCCAGAGAAGGTGAGGAAAAGGCAGTACAGCAAGGGACGACAAAGGAACCCAATCCCACCATGCCTCCCACATCCCAACATCTGCAAGAACTCAACCACACTCGGTGGCTTTTAAGCATAGCCCGACCCGCAACGCTCCATGAAAGGTGAGGAAAAAGGTGGGTACGACAGGACGGGGAAACAACCCAATCCCGCCCATACCCCCCACATCCCACCAGTGAGGAAAAAGGTAGGAACGTCAGGGGATGAGGAGGGAAACCCCCATCCCGCCGTGCCTCCCACATCTCACATTCCGTAGGAACTCAACCGCCATGAGGCAGCTTTTAAGCAGACGAACCAGCAACGCTCAAGAGACGTCAAGGAAAAGGAGTCAGGGTAGGTACGGGGGTCCTATGTCCCGCCGCGCCGCCCACATCCCACCATCCACAGGATCCCACAAACCGTGAGGCGGTATTTAAGCACCCAGCCCGCAATGCTCCACAGACGGGGAGGAAAAGGCAGGCACGTCAGGGGACGGGGCAAAAACCCAATCCCGCCGCGCCTCCCACATCCCACCATCCGCAGCAACTCAACCACCCTGAGGCGGCTTTTAAGCAAGCCAAGCCGCACTGCTCTAGAGAAGGCGAGGGAAGGGCAGGAGCGTCGAGGGACGACAAAGGAACACCAACCCACCATGCCTCCCACATCCCACCATCCAAGGAACTCCGCCACCGACAGGTGGCCTTTTAAGCAAGCCCGAACCGCAACGCTCCATGAAAGGTGAGGAAAAAGGCGGGCACGGCATGAGACTGGGCAAAAACCCATTCTTTCCAATGCCCCCCACATCCCACCGGTGAGGAAAAGGAATTACAGCGTCCCACCGCCATGCCTCCCACATCCCACCTTCCGAAGGAACTCAACCGCCATGAGGCAGATTTTAAGCAGACGAACCCACAACGCTCCAGGGACGTTGAGGAAAAGGAGTCATGACAGGAACGGAGGCCCTATGTCCCGCCGCACCCCCCACATCCCACCATTCAAAAGAACTCAACCACCGTTGCGAAACTTTTAACCAAGAACCAGGACACCAACCATGCTCATCTATCATCATCCCATCCAAGTTATATCTGTCTAGTATCGCATTGTCTTTTTAGCAAGCCCTTGGAAGACGGAACCGCAATTGTGCGAGAGAATTCAACCCAAGCATATAGACGGGGCCCCTACATCAGCACCAAAAAAATTCCACTACCAACAGGGAGAACTCCAAAGGGACAAGTGAGGGTCTTCTAGGTGGAGCTCACCCACCTGGGGATTCTTCGCTTGAGATATAACCGAGGAGAAAGTCACCCCTGGCACTGATTTAATGAGACCCGTCACAGTATCACCATCTTTCGATTAGTTTGTCCTTTACATGCGGGACCTGATCTTTGAGACAGGCATATGACTAGTGGAAGGATCAGCCATGTAGCATCACCAACAACATCTGCATTGTTTGGGGTATGACTGAGCTGACCACTCAGACCCCAACACAAGCCCAAACCGTCGTCCCGAACATTCAATTCTGTTCGATTAGTTTGTCCTTTGTACATGCACAACCTGATCTTTGAGACAAGCATATGACTAATGGAAGGATCAGCCAGGTAGCATCACCAACCACATCTGCAATGTTTGAGGTATGACTGAGCAGACCACTCAGACCCCAACACAAGCCCCAACCATCTTCCCAAATCGACAGGATTCCCCTTAATGAGTCATCACCTCCGCATGACGCTCGTGTATCTTGCAGAAACAGTAGATACACATTCTCAAGCCACCCTTATGAACATCATCACCCAAGGCATGACTGAGGAGGAAGGCACCCCAACTTGTCCAATAATGAACCATGGAAATCGTTACCCTGTTGGTGTGAGTCTCTTAGGACACAAATAACTCGCACGTGGCCCCGACAATGCGTTGAGCAAAGCACTCCCACCAATCATTGCCCAAGGCAGCTTGCTATGGTTCGCATGGAATATCGCTGAATGAGAAATTTAGGAGCACGCTCTCGCATCCTGGTGATACCGACAGTTTCGCGCTTGAACCACTACCAAAATTCCACAACGCTCCAGAGAAGGTGAGGAAAAGGCGGTACAGCAAGGGACGACAAAGGAACCCAATCCCACCATGCCTCCCACATCCCAACATCTGCAAGAACTCAACCACACTCAGTGGATTTTAAGCAAAGCCCGACCCGCAACGCTCCATGAAAGGTGAGGAAAAAGGTGGGTACGACAGGACGGGGAAACAACCCAATCCCGCCCATACCCCCCACATCCCACCAGTGAGGGAAAAGGTAGGAACGTCAGGGGATGAGGAGGGAAACCCCCATCCCGCCGTGCCTCCCACATCTCACATTCCGTAGGAACTCAACCGCCATGAGGCAGCTTTTAAGCAGACGAACCAGCAACGCTCAAGAGACGTCGAGGAAAAGGAGTCATGGTAGGTACGGGGGTCCTATGTCCCGCCGCGCCGCCCACATCCCACCATCCACAGGATCCCACAAACCGTGAGGCGGTATTTAAGCACCCAGCCCGCAATGCTCCACAGACGGGGAGGAAAAGGCAGGCACGTCAGGGGACGGGGCAAAAACCCAATCCCGCCGCGCCCCCCACATCCCACCATCCGCAGCAACTCAACCACCCTGAGGCAGCTTTTAAGCAAGCAAAGCCGCACTGCTCTAGAGAAGGCGAGGGAAGGGCAGGAGCGTCGAGGGACGACAAAGGAACACCAACCCACCATGCCTCCCACATCCCACCATCCAAGGAACTCCGCCACCAACAGGTGGCCTTTTAAGCAAGCCCGAACCGCAACGCTCCATGAAAGGTGAGGAAAAAGGCGGGCACGGCATGAGACTGGGCAAAAACCCATTCTTTCCAATGCCCCCCACATCCCACCGGTGAGGAAAAGGAATTACAGCGTCCCACCGCCATGCTTCCCACATCCCACCTTCCGAAGGAACTCAACCGCCGTGAGGCAGATTTTAAGCAGACGAACCCACAACGCTCCAGGGACGTTGAGGAAAAGGAGTCATGACAGGAACAGAGGCCCTATGTCCCGCCGCACCCCCCACATCCCACCATTCAAAAGAACTCAACCACCGTTGCGAAACTTTTAACCAA
>CAUJRU010001980.1:0-99737 GCA_963277665.1 Viscum album | reverse complement strand
TGGTTTGATGATGGGGTTTTCCCTAGCTCTGTGTGGGACGTCTCTCCATTTAAGGAGGATCTGGGGCATGCCGGGTTGGATGTTGTACCGAAGGTGGAAAAATCGGATAAGAAGATGGCTGCCTGGATTTCCCTCTGTGAGAGGAGGCCTCAACCCGATAAGGGGGTCGCCAAGGCCGTGTCTGGTGACAACAGGAATAAGAAGGTGAAGAGATTTGTGCTTAGGTTATCTTGGACTGTCGTCACCCAAGATCCCGGTGGCGGTGATCTTCAACGGGACCGGCGAGGTTGGTTCAAGCGGGAGGTCTCCCGCGGTGGTGTGGCTCTGTTACTGGAAGTTATGTTTGACGGCTGGGAGGGTGTCCTTGACATTGTTCGACGTGGGGTTTGGGACCCCAGCGGTGGTTGGTTGCGTCCTTGGCAGCGACGAAGAATTGAGGACTATAGTCGGCTTCGGCGACATCACTACTACAAAAACGGGCAATAACAGCGCTAAAATCGGGCTTTAACAACGCTAGAAAAGCGTTGTAAAGCTCAGCGCTGATAAGGGGGGGGGGGTCCTTTAACAGCGCTTTTTAGCGCTGTTAAATGTCACCTTTAACAGTGCTAAAAAAGCGCTGTTAAATGTCGCTTTTAACAGCGCTAAAAAAGCACTGTTAAATCCCTACCTGCTGCTAATAAAAAACTTGCACCAGTACAGCCATCCAAGCCGACTTGCACAAAAACCAGTATATCAACCACAGACCTACACAAAAACCAGTATATCAACCACAAGAATGTCATCAACCGATCACAACCCAACCAAACAGTGTTCTTACCATGAGTTAGATATCGTCTACCCAGAAACAAAAACTACCTCATTACATAGTATCACAAAATATTCCTACACAACTCAGAAGATAAATACTAGAACATTACACTATGCATTGTTTCTCCTTGGATTGCCACTTGGTTTTGACAAATCGTGCAGAGTCCTTGCTCCTTGAATCATTCTGCAATACATAAAAAGGATATCCCAACTCTCCCAACCATCACCCTTAGAAATTATGTATATTAATACAAAAAAGGTAACATATCATAAACTGGGGGACTGTAATGAGACATCAAGATTAACATTCTATATATAGGATCGATGTCTGGTAGGAATGGTTGCGTTGATACATGACTCTACCTAGACCTCAAAAATAGATATATGATCTCACTCTAGGACTTTCAGAGAGACTCCAACTATGTCAAGGACGTCCTGCTGAAGCGATCGTACTACCGTAAGTAGGAAAAGATACCAAAACCATCATAGGAAGGATCATGGGAGCCAACCCTAATGAAATATGTCCTTGATATAGTGTTCAAAGAGATCAATCATGGTACATAAAATTATGTGTCATTTAAAGGGTCACATGCCTTGTCCCTTTACCCTGGGTAACTCCAATGTTCAGCTGCCTGTGTGAATATACATGTCATATCAATAGGAAATTACATGGCATGTTAAAAAACATATACATGTTACCCTTTGATCTTGTGTCCTCTTATGCACCCTTTCCCTATGTTAGTACATGACGTCGATCCCGTGTGATTCTTCCTGTGTATCTGTACAAGGGATAAACTGTGTAGCTGGCTCATTAAAGACATGTAGTGGGATATATTCCATGTAGGAAAGCCATGTAATCCACCCCATGTTTGTGTATCTCAAAAATTCATGCCAACTCTTGGGGGAGGGTCACGCGTTGCTGAGTGACAATTCCAACGTAACTGCTAAACATTGCCTTGTTGGGGTTAACGTGTTGGCCTCGTGCATTCCACCCAACATCGAATTTGATTCCTTTGCTCTTTCCCTTCAAAACATTAGCCAACACTGTTAAACTACGACGCACCGGTTTTTTCTGCGATGTCGCTCCTTTATCCCCAACCATTTCATCTATATCAGCATCATCAATGTTTTCATCTAAAATCCTAGAATCAGCATGTTCAGATGGTTGTTGGACCTCAACAATAGGAGCACCAATAGCAGCAGCAGTACCAACAACAATATGTTGATATTGAGAGGCTTGAGAGGCTTGTTCAGCAGTAGCAGCAGCAGAAGCAGCAGCAGCAGAAGAAGAAGCAGCAGCAGCAGCAGCTTGAGAGGCTTGTTCAGCCACGAGGTTAGGAGCACCAGAACATGCAGAAGTCATTATCTGCAAAAAAATGTTTAACACTTAAGTTGGATTACATAAATGCAATAATGATAAGATAATGACATGAGATAACAATATTTATATTACAAACAAAATATAACCTGTTTATTGAACTCTTTTTTTTTTCAAACGCTGAATGGATTTGACACCTCTATCGATAATCCAAATCCCTTCATTATGGTCTCCTCTAACATACAAAACATCGTCATCATTGGGACCGCTACTAAATGATTGCGACGTCCCACTGAAAGGATCAACCTCAATTGAATTTTCATCGGACCCTTCAGTAGTTTTGGACGATAACAGAACAATCGACCACTTTCAGTTTGCGGGGTCTGGAACATAAAATACTTGTACCGCTTGTGATTCCATTATAAATTGTTCGTCTTTGTACCCTTCTTTACTGAAATCAACTTTAACAAATCCCAATTCATCTATTTTAACACCACTGTTGTTATCAACCCAGTTGCATTGAAAAATCGGCAATTGGAATGTCGTATAATCCAACTCTCATATTCTTTTGATAATGCCAAAGTATGACATATTCACGAAAATTGGATTTCTATCCTTACTACCAGAAACATGCATTGCTTTAGCCACAAGTGTTACTCCACTATTTTGCATGGTACTATCTTCATCATGTTTATCTGTATAGAATGTATAACCATTAATTACATAACCATTGTAAGATAATACATACATGCTTGGTCCGACAGCTAGCCATCGAAGTCGTTCTGAAATTGAATTTTTATTTTCATCTAACTCCTTAAAAATATGGTCTCGAAACCATCCTATAAACTGGTGATTATGTGTATTTGCTATCCATTTTTCAGCCCTTGATGGATTCAACTACCTCAAAATTTCTTTGTGGGTTTCAATATATGGAGCAACCTCCCAACTGTTATGCAAAACATAAAGGTGGGCCTGCTCCCGATCAGTAATATTGATTGTCACAACATCTCTTCCAGAAATTCCCTCTCCCTCAATGCGTCTTGTGTGATGAGATTTCGGCAGACCAATGCTTTCCACATCAGATAGGTATTCGGTATAGAATTCAATGGCTTCCTCAACAATATATCGCTCCACAATACAACCCTCTGGCCGACTTCGATTTTTGACATACCCTTTCAAAATCTTCATATACCGTTCAACGGGGTACATCCATCTATAGTGCACAGGACCACAAAGTCGAACCTCTCTCACCAAATGAACCATCAAATGAAGCATCATATCAAAGAATGTTGGCGGGATGAACATTTCTAATTCACATAATATGATGACAATTTCTTTTTCCATAGCTGGAAATTTCGCCGGGTCTAAAACTTTGCTGCATATATCTTTGAAGAAGAAACAATGTTTGCTTAACGTATGACGAACATTCTTGGGAAAAATGCAACGTAAAGCTATAGGAATTAAATCTTGAATCAAAACATGGAAGTCATGTGATTTCAAACCTTTTATATTCAAATCATTCATTGACACAATGTTTTTGATATTTGATGAATATCCCTCTGGAACCTTTACATCATTGAAGAAGTTGCAAAACTGATATCTCTCATTCCTAGAAAGAGTGTACGCAGCTGGAGGAAGAAACGTTCGATTTTCACCCTTCACGGGAGCCAACTCTTCTCTTATTCCCATGTCAAACATGTCCAACCTTTCCTTAATTCCATCCTTTGTTTTGCCAGGAGCATTTAGCAACGTTCCTATAACACTGTCACATACATTTTTTTTCACATGCATCACATCAAGAAAATGTCTGACGTACAGACATTTCCAGTATGGTAATTCAAAAAAAATTGATCTCTTTTTCCAACTGATTTTCGTAAGGTTTTTCGAAAATGGTTTACCAAAAAAAGTGTTCACGTCTTTTACATTCTCAAACAGCTGATCACCTATTAGTGGAGACGGTGTTTTGCATTGTTCTGAACTTCCACTGAATGATGTCGTCCAAGATCGGTACTTATGTCGACGGGGTAGAAATCTACGATGTCCTAGAAACAAAAATTTGGATGAATGTTTCAACCTAATTGATTATTTATCTTCTTCGCACACAGGACACCCTTGACTTCCTTTAATGCTATAGCCTGACAAATTTCCATAAGCAGGGAAATCATTTATCGTCCCATACAACAATGCTCTCAACGTGAAGTATTCTTTTTCATAAGAATCATACAACATAACACCTGAATCCCACAGTAACTTCAAATCATCGATCAAGGGAGCCAAATATACATCAATATCGTTACCTGGTTATTTTGGTCCTGATATAATCAAAGATAACATAATGAATTTCCGTTTCATGCATAACCAGGGTGGAAAGTTATAATTTACCAACATAACAGGCCAAGTACTATGAGTGCTGGTTTGAAAACCCAAAGGATTCACTCCATCGGTAGATAACGCAAGACGCAGGTTTCTCGACTCATTTCCAAATTCAGGATACTCATGATCAATTCTCTTCCATTGAGGAGAGTCGGCCGAGTGACGTAATTTTCCATCTTTATTTCTTTTATTTGCATGCCATGAAAATTGTCTTGCAGTTTCTTCAATTCCATATAGACGCCTAAACCTTGGAATGATTGGATAGTACCATAAAACTTTCGTAGGACTGCGTTCATCTTTCTTGTATCGAGAAGCACCACACTTTGGGCATTCTGTAAGTGATTTGTTCTCCTTGCGAAACAATATACAGTCTTTCGGGCAGGCATGTATTCTTTCAGAAATCATACCCATCGAGTGTAGAATTTGTTTAGCTTCATATGTCCGTCTTGGGAGCTCACTATCTTCTGGAAGCATGTCATTCAAAAGAGCAAGTAGTTCCGTGAAACTGACATCACTCCATCCGTTGCCTATTTCAATTTATACAACTTCAGTACAGCTGACAATGCAGTATATTTAGTGCAACCAGCATACAATGGCGTCTTTGCACAACTCTTTAACTTCTCAAACAATTTTGGGCAATCACGGAGTTCATGTTCAACTGTCCTTGTCATTTCCTCAATACGATCTTCATCATCATTGATATCTTTAATCACATCCTATATAAGGTCTTCTTCATTATCCATATTTGTAATCATATCTGATGATCCATAAAATGCAGTTTTATTCCAGCCAATAGCTATATTCGCTTTTTCCCCGTGTTTATTACAACATTTATAACTCCTATCTATTCTGTGACATATCAAATGTTCTTCCAACTCCTCTGGAGTAATTAGTCTAGAATAACAACAATGTAAACATGGACAAAGGAGTTGAGAAGGATACTTTGCATGATACTGTGCAAACTTGATGAACTCTTTCACTCCGTTCTCATACTCTATTGTCAAACGATTAGCATCCATCCAATCTTTATTCATCGCCATTAATTCTGAATAAAAAACATGGAACATCATGTCCATTAATTACAAATGAAAAATAACGAATGTCGTGTCCATTAATTCCATGTAAACCATAAGGAGCATATTGTTCATTAATTTTGAATAAGAAATATGGAACGTCATGTCCATTAATTACAAATAAATAATAAGGAATTTCATGTCCATTAATTCTGAATAAGCAATACAGAACGCCATGTCCATTAATTCCAAACAAACAATATAGAATGTTAATTCCATTAATTTCGAATAAGCAATATGGAAGTTCATGTCTATTAATTCCAAATAATCAATATGAAACATCATATTCATTAAAGAAGGTAATAATGATGTAATCACATCCATATCATATTATGATAAAGTCTAAGGAATATCACCCTTGCATTTTATCAATTAATTAGATAAATTTATGTCTTATAACTGATAATTAGTAAGATGGGGTCCAAGGTATATAATCAATAGCACTACATTGTTTAAAAATGGTTAAGGAACATGGACTTACGATTCAACTTTTATTTAATTCATTTATAAGTGATCAAGTAGTCCATGGGTATGTCCATTACACATAAATATCATTAATTCCCTTTAATAAACCCATGGGCATGGGATATATCAACACATGTCAAAGGTGGTTCAATTTCAAGCCAATGATCAATAGGGGTCATGGGCCTATAAGAAACACACCCTATGGGGGTGATTCGAGTAAGGTATACAACCTCCAAAGAATAAGTTTGGTGCACAATGACTAACCAATTTAAGACATGATAATCTACTAAATTAATTTTACATTTTATAGTCAACATGCAGAAGGTTCACCACATGGCACAATAGCGCATCATATAAACTAGGGGTGTCCATGGGTCGGGTCGGGTCGGGTTGGAGGTGTTTTAAGGCCCGACCCGAACAAAAAAGTTCGGGTTGGGTCGGGTCGGGTCACAAGCTTCCGGAGCAACCAACCTGACCCAACCCGACCCAGTGGGGTCGGGTTACCCGTCGCATGCCCGAAGGACCCCACCCAACCCAACCCATAGAGGGTCGGGTCAATTTGGGCCGGGTTATATGTGTAAACCCGACCCAACCCGACCCAAACCAATCCAACCCATCCCAAACCAACGGACCCGAACCATCCACTCAAACCCAACCCCCCTAGACCCAACCCGATGGACCCCCTGCACTGCACCAGCCTGCTGCACAAAAAAAACCAGCCCCCCTGCACAAAAATTTCAGCCCCCTCCCCCTGCACCCTCTGCCCCCTCCCCCAGGCACACCAACCCCCCCCCCCCCCTCCTGTACCCTGTACAACACAACACCCCTCTCCCCCACTCCCCCTGCCCCCTCCCCCCCTATACAGTATCCCCCCTCCTACACCCCTGCACAAAAAACCCAGACCCCCCCCCCCCACACAAAAATTTCAGCCCCCCTGCACAAAAATTTCATCCCCCTACACCCTATGTCCCCCTCCCCCAGGCACACCAGCCTCCCCCCTCATGTAACCCGTACAAAAAAACAACCCTCTCCCCCTGCACTCCCTGCCCCCCTCCCCCTGCACTCCCTGCCCCCTCCCCTCTCCCCTCCTGCACCCCCGCACAACACCCCTCCACCCCTGTTTGGCACCCTTGCACCCCTACACCAGCCTGCAGCAGCCTTGCACCCCCGCACCCTCCCCCCTGCACACACACACCAGCCTCCCCCTCCCCCTTCAAACCAACCAGCCTGCCCCCTCTCCCTCGTGCCTGCACACCAGACCCCCCCCCCCCCTGCACCCCTGCACCACCAGCCTCCTTGCACCCCTGCGCCTCCCAGCCAACCTCCCCCCTGGACAAACACTCCCCCATGCAAACTAGCCTGCCCCCTACAAACCAGCCCCCCCCCCCACCAGCACGCCAGACCCATCCCCCTCCAGCAGCACCACCAACCGGCCTCCCTCCCCCCTCATGCCCCCCTACCCACTCCCTCTTGCAACCCATCTTGTCCCCTCTCCCCCGGCATGCACACGCTAAACCAACCCAGCCTATCTCTCCCCCCTACCTGCACACACCAAACCTACCCATCTCGTACCCCTGCACACACCAGCCCCCCTCACACCCCCTGAAAACCAGCCCCTCCCTAATGTGACTCACTATCAACACCAGTAACAGAACCAATTGAAGTTAAAGTGGATTAAATTCATGATGCAGTAGAAATAAACATTACTAAAATAAGGAAAATCAAATCAAAAAAACACACAGCAGCAGCAGATTTGAAGAACGAATAAGCGAAAACATATGCAAAAAAAATCATCACCAGGAGTAGAGTGAATAACATTGATTCAGTCTGAAAAGAGGGAGGAGGGGAAGTAGAGGCGACAAATAAATGACAACCACATAAAAACCTACACTGCAAAACAATATTTAGGGCATCCACATACCTTGGGTGAAGAAATCGGATGTCCAAAGAGGTGAGGGAGCCTTCTGTGCTGCCTGGAAGACGCGACCGCCGGAGTAGGGGTGCACGGGAGGAGCCGCCAACCGTTGAAGAGGAGGATTAGGGTTCGGAAGGGAGGAAGATCCGCGGAAGAGGGTCGAGAAGAAGGAGAAGGAGTACGGCGGAGGTCCGGCAAAGGGAAGATCGGGGGGAGGAAGCAGTCGCAAGGGTACAGTCCCGCGAGAGCTTAGGGCACGATAAAAAATAGGAGACTGTCGGACTCCTTTTAATAAAATCGGAGACAGGTTTTAACAGCACTAGAAAAGCACTGATAAAGCTCCCCTTTATCAACGCTTAAATTTAAGCGCTGATAAAGGGGGGGCTTTATCAGTGCTTTTCTTGCACTGTTAAAACCTTTCCATTATCAACGCTAGAAAAGCGCTGATAAATCATCCCTTTATCAGCGCTTTTAAATAGCGCTGATAAAGATTATCCTTTATCAGCACTTTTTGATTAGCGCTGATAAAGGTAGCGCTTTGCTTGCCCGTTTTTGTAGTAGTGAATTGTGCTAAGAGGGCGACGATGATTTTCTCGGGATTACGATCTGTGAAAAAATTGGCGTGGATCTGGGATCCCGGTGGCAAAGGGTGCCCCAAGGGATGGCGGCGGTGACGAATGTTGGTGGGATGTGTGTTGATGTGTTACATGGAGCCCACCAATCGGTGGGGATGTGCTGACCGGAGAGATTTCGGCAACGATGGTGATGAACTCGATCTTGAGATCTGGATAGCTATGTTGCGGATGTAAGTGATGATTAGGGACCTGTCTGTCGACAGGCTAGTTCTCAGGTGGTGGGTTGGTGAAGACATCGGGATGGGCGACGACGCAGGGAGCATTGATCTTGGGGCGCGACAGTTTCACATGCTAGCTTATTTTTTGACGGGAGGCAACCTCGGGCTTTGCTTGTGATGCGATGTGGATAGGGGATACCTTGAAGAAGCAGTTGAGATGAACTTGGGAGGAAGGCCCCAGGTAGGAATATCGGCAATATTTATTGTTGGGTGCCCGTGGGCCTTCTATTTTGGGTCATTGGGCTGATTGGGCGTGATGTGGGTGGCCTTTTTTATGGGGATGTTTTTTGGTCCAGTGGCTGGAAGCTATCGGTCGACATTATGTTGTTTGCTTTATATTCTTAAAAAATGGGGTTTAAAAACCATGTTATGTGTGTATTTTTACTCTTTTTAATAAAAATTTGTGGAGTCAACGGTTTGGAATACAAAATCAATGATCCGAACTGACTTCATATTTATAATTATATATATTTATTATAATGTATATTTATAATTATTCTTTATACATATGCTTATATAAATAGATTCATATTTATAAATATATATTTATAATTACACATATTTTATAATTACTTGTTTTTAATTATATTTATTATTATATATATATCTATAATTATACATGTATTTATAATTATATTTATTTATCATTATAAATTTATATTTATATAAATAAATTTATATATAATTTATAATATATTTTAAATTTATATATAAATATATTAGATTTATAATTATATAATTATAAATATATCTTAATATTTATATAATAATTAAAATATATTAACTCCAGAGCAAGAACATATCAAGGAGAAGTACTATGTGATTTGCAATCAATGAAACTTGTAGTCCGAGAGGGAAAATGATGATGACGACTCCATGTATGATTATGATAATGACCCTGATCTTCTTGATCCGTAGTCATTATTATAGCTGAGGGCTTGTTCCTTTGGTTGTGCTATGTCTGAACCGCTTTTTTGTTGTGTCTCGATGGAGGGCAAGAAGGCTTGTTTTTCCCCATCCTTCTCTTTTTGTTGTCATTTATGTTTTTCTAATAAAGTTGATGGGTATGGGTTGACTTTCCAACTTGTACTCTGACATGTTTCGATATATATATATATATATATATATATATATATATATATATATTTATTTATAAATATAAATCTATTAATATAAATATATATAAATAATAAATTTAATTATAAATTTATTTCTATAAATAAATATTTATAATTATATAATTATAAATATATTTATATATATATAATTATTAAAACATATTTATAATTTTATTTAATATTAATATATAAAAATAGTGGGGTGTGGGAATGATAAATGAGGACACAACAACATTGTATCCATTGGGGCTACCCCAACCCATATCCATAAATAATGCAACCCGACACTCCATTAATTAAAAAAAATACTTACTCCCTACCGCAAATTTTTTCTGCAGCTGGGTGTTGGGAATCCTGGCTATAGTGGTGTTGCCATGGACAAGGTGTCATGTGATGGGGACATGCTTCCATGAAGATGACACAGTTGAGCTATCGGTGCATCGCCAAACTAGCTGAGATGTGTTGTTTTGTGCGCATGAGATGATGAGTAGTGGAATAGGAGAGGAGGCATGCCGCGTTGGTGTCGAAGCCAAATTGGTGGATGAAGAAGGAAGAGGTAGTTTTTATTCTTCTCACACCTCATATAGACGAAGGGAGGTCAATGAGCTACTGAGTGTGGACGAGGATGCGGACAAAACACTGATCCGATGAGATGCCATGGATGTGATTCTAAAGTTGCATATGAAATGGATGCTAGTGTCGCACAGCTTCACATGGAGTCATCGTGCATGGAAAAACACAGAACGGGTGAGATTAAGTTTTTTTTAATAAGTTTTTCTTATATGTTCTGTATCCCATATATTATGTTTCTTTTGTTCTCACCGAATAGATCAATGTGTATTAAAGAGGCGGGAAATGATTAACTACATGTTGTGTACACCACTTATATGTCTTTTATATAAAAAAAAATTCTTATATATTTATATAAGATGTGGTTTGACTGTATATAATGACCACACTTATTGGGTGATTTATGTCGCTAACCCATGAAGACTAAACTATGACTACGCCTGCAAAACACCATTTAATCTGAAATCATGTGATCTAGGTTGGCCTAGTCCATATAAGTTGTTCAATAAAACCAAAAAAATGTAATTAGTTGTTGGGTGGAACTAGGTACAAATAATATGGGTATAGGGAAAGCACTCCAGTTACACATGATGTATCCCAAGTTTAAAATTTTAAATTTTGGAACTTCTTAAAGGAATATTCAGTCATTCTTCATCTATTATTAGACCTTTAATAAAACAAATCACTGAACATACATTATTAATATGTAGATAACATGTTAATTCAAATTAAATTGAAGAAAAAATAATTTGAAATGAAACATTCAACAATAATTTCATATATATTCAAAATGATATAAATTATTATAAATATTAAATATTAAAACTTTGATAGAACTTATTGTTTCTGGGTGTAGAGTAAACACTTGATTTTGGGTCATATATTAAAATTTCTATTAATATTAATTTTATTAAAACCCCATGAGAGAATATTTCACATTAAATTTATATATAGTTTATATAATATCAGAATTAGTGAATACTTGAACTAATAATTCATTCTTCAATGTTGATTTCGATCATCTAAAAGGTACCTTTATGATTACCTTCATTGCACTATGAGGATTCAAGGATATAGTCCCACTTGTGGTAATCCACATGTGCTCTATTAATCTACAAGAAACTATTATTGATCTCCACGTGCCAGTATGGATATTTGATTGTCTTTCATTATTCTTGCTGATTACCCATCATTCAGTGTTGACGGGATATCTACTACATTTATTTTTCTTCATAAGGAGAGAAAAAAAAAGAGTCAAGAGGGTGTTTTTTTGTGCAACAATTCTATTTTTTTTCATTTGGATCGTCTACCTGGATTGTTCTCACCACTTGGCTTGTTCATATGTGGCATGTGGAATTTTATAGTTCATCTGGGTCATTTCACCACTACCATCTTGTCAGGGGAATTGATTATGCCACTGTCATTCCCCCTATTTTTTATGTGATGAATCGATCATTTTTTTTGGATCCTCCTTGACATTCCTTCTTTTCTCTCTCACTTCTGAGTATTCCTAAAGTGACATCAGAGAACCTTGGTTTTCATCCATGTAACTACTTCTCAATGAATTTCACTAGATATCATCTCACCTCTCCATCATCCTAAATGAGATCTCATCCCGGTGTACATTTCTAATGGAGATACAATTCCCGTCTTCAAAGTGTAGTCTTTGACATGCATTCATCAGATCCAGAATTGGTTGTCACCAAGGAGCATCAACGTGCAAATGTTAGTTTTTTAAGAAATATATTTTGTGGCACTCAAATGTGAGACCTTTTTAAGAACTAATTATGGATTCTGGTTGATCTTCAAGTTGATATAAATATCATTGAGTGAAAATGGATCTTTAAGAGAGAAATGTTCATGGAAGAGAAAATGGGTCTTTAGTAGGGTTCAATATCTAGGGTTAAATCTACAATACTCCAACTTCATCAATATTTTATAAAAAATTAAATTTTAGTATTTTTTTAAACCATTACAATGGTATTTATAATCTTTGTTTACATTCCTTTCATTTTCATTTATTTATTTTATTTACAAAACTCATTTTATTTTCAAAAACTTTTTAGATGTTTAGGCTATCTTATAGATTTTATTTAGATTATTTTTATACTATATATTTTATAAACATTTAATGTTAGCTACTTGAAATTTAATAATCATTATGATGTTTCAAGTAGTAAACTTTGAAATCTTATAAAATATAAATTGTTCCTAAAATATTAATGAAAACCGAAACACTGAATAAACATGTAAAAATGGATGATAGTAATAACAGTATCTTCATTTCAATAGATGAAAAAACATATCCATGAACAAGTACAATCAATTTCTATGTAGAGGAGATGCTGCCCCACATGGTGGCCTATGAAGGGAACGCCCATATAGAGATTGTCGAACTTCGTGCTGGGGTGGAGTCTGATGACCCAGAGAGGGATGATCCTCAGGCACTCGAACGTCGACTGTTGTATACTCTACCTGTGTGTCAGTGGGAGGAGGTGACAACTGCATGTCATACTGTGCTCCTGATCCTTCCCCCAAGGCTATGATGGATCAGGACCCCAATCTGGAGAGAATTGTGGATATCCTTTCAAGAAAGACATATCACAGGCCGCCTGAAGCATATCCTCATTCCATCGAGGCTGGACTGCTAGAGGATCGACCTATTTCTATGGAACCAGTGAGTTCTCACGTGCAGCACAACGTGGTCTATGTTTCCGTTTTTGTGGCTCCTCAGCACTAGCAGCTGCTGGATGATGTTCCTCTGGGGAAGGAACCTCCTATCTCTGGGCTGGACTCTCGAAGATGCTCTTGGAAAGCACACAATAAGATAACCTCAGCTCCAGTGCTTCAGCATTGACTGCTACCTGGCTAATGAGCCCCTCTTCCTCTTCATCACTCATGTGAATAAGATGCTTTGTATTAGTACCCCTTAAATAGATTAAAAATGAATTAGAAAATAGATCAATAAATAAACTAATGAAAATTTATTGACTTAAAATCTTATGATTCTCTTTGTCATGTCAGGTAAGATATATTATAGACTTTCTTCTATACTATAGCTCATACTCGACCTCCTATGAAAGAAAGAATCACATCGTAGGTACACCCTGGATACAAAACTAAACACATCTACCCCAACGGTAGAGATAGTCGGTATGTACTCGGCACCAGTCCTGATCCTGCCTCCCTCTCAGCTTTATTCCATGAAGCTCCTTTGTCTCTCTCAACGGCAATGGAATTAGTTGAACATAATAAAATTGATGTATGACTCTATCAGGCTACTACCACTCAATAATATGAAAGTGAATGAGGGGAACTACAACCTTAGAATCATCATGTCTAGCAGAACAGTATGCTAGCAACTAGTCTAGTATAGTTTAGTATGACATCCTTGTAGAGACCCAAAGCTTGACGTACATGGACATTACATTACTTTTGAGGAATACTTATTACATAACAAAAACAAACACACAAGTACTGTAATAGTTTAGTGTCTTTGGAAACTCGGAACAAAATCTTCTAATCGTGGTGAAAGATCTTCAATATCTCCCATAAAGATCTTCCCCTTTTTTGTTTTCTTACCGAAAACCATTTTTATATCTTGGGTAAAAGAAAACATAAAAAGGGTGAGCTCAAATGCTCAGTAAGGGTAAGCATAGAGAACATAAAACAATCCATAAACATTTGAATCCAAAAAATTGAACATAAAATCTAAACATCAAAATCTTGAGCAAGGACATAAATCTTGGAAGTACGTAAGAAATATATCATAAAGGAACATCAATCATGATAAAATAGCATGGGAACGAAACATGTAATATTGGAAAACTATTAAGCACATGATATGATTTCCATAGCAGCCAAGGCATTGCTTCCAAGACCATCTTAGTGGACACAGTCCCTTTCTGAATCGACTTCACTCCTCGTTCCAGGCCTGTATCACTGAACCGGATTAACTTACAGTTCCATCCATGTCTATCTCATGAGATATAAATCTTTACCCAATGAATTGGAGGGATATATAGGTCCCACCCATCTCATAATGAAATCATTCTTACGTGTGCCACAATATGAACATAAATCATTCATCATTACCCAAAGTATAAAATGGGTTTCATAAACATCATCCCATCATAAAATAATCCATTCAAAAAAATGGACATCATTTCATCATAAGAAAAGTGAAACAATGTAAATCATTGAGACATTATACTTGAAACATACACATATGAAATAGTGTTATCTTAGATGGAAAATGGTTTTGATAAAACACTTGAAATGAATTCTTGAGGAAAATATCCTTTCTTCTTCAAAATCATTTTATTTTCACAAAATGCCATGAAAATTTTAAAAGAAAAGATTTTTTTTGAAAATAGTCATGAAATATTATATAGTAAGATTCATGAAAATAAGGCATTATAAAACTGTAAAAATCCGTTCATGCCGTATAAGTTGGAGAAAACATTATTCTTGTACTTTTGTCGGAAAAGTCAAAAAGTTCCCCTTATGGTAAAAAAAAGTAAGATTCCTTTCATAACATGTGGTAAATTTCAAAAATGGGTAAAAAGGACTTTAAAAATACATGAAAACATTTTTAAAAAACATGGAAATGGATGATAATAACAACCCCAGTAAATACTTACGAATAACAATCTCAGATAAGAATGAGATTGGAATAGTTATCCCTTACCTTAGGTCCGATATGATTCATACATATCTGAAACTCCTGTATAATGATTTAAATAATGTCATTGACTTATTATAGAATCATATTCATTGTTATGATATCATATATGGTTCACTTATGACTTTATATTACCCATTCTTTTGTAAATTCCATGTTAAAGCAACATTTTGGGTAAAATCGTTTCATTTATCGTACGTGTTTCGACATGTTGTTCTTGATATTATTACTTATACCCTGATTTAATTAATTCCAGAATGTAAAACATGATTTATATATAATATATATTCAGTATATAAATATATATGATAGATCGATAAATGGAATTAAATACACCGTTTATGGAGACGGCAGGCCGTGCGTACGCATGAACGCTGTTTTTGTTTCCTTATTGAATTAAATGGAATTAAGTAAATGAAAAATATATGTACATAAATCCAGTATCATTATTATGTAATATCTTTCATGATTATTTATTATATATACTTTATAATCATATTTGAACAGTTAATCATGGAAAATGAATCTCATCGCGTTCACGGAGACAGTAGTCCGTATGTATGCACGAGCGATGATATCATTCCCATGATCGTGGAATTGTATTGAAGTGTTTGTATAATATTTCAGAATCAATATAAATTTACAATAATCATATATAGTTATTTATTTACACCATTATACCCATCCAAGTATGGTGGTGGTTGAAAAGAGATTACACCACGACGTGGAGACGGTATTCCGTACGTACGCACACGCGGTGATTTCATTTTCCGTAGGATGGATAGAAGATGAAATCGGATTGTTTAATATTTATAATAACATATAAGTATATGATTGATATAGATTCTATTAATTTATGATGAAACAAATAAATAAGATGAAGTATAAGAACAAATAAATTGGAAAGAATCGGTAAAGGATATTACCTCTTCTTTGACGCGTTTCTTCTTAACCTCCTCTTAAGGCACTAGGGTTGGTCTTTTGAGGAGACCCGAACCTCTATAATGATTCTAGGGAATATTATAAGGGAATTGTTCAGGGGTTGGCCGAGCATAAAGTCTCAAAAGGGTGTGAAGAGAAGAGGGAAGGGGTGCCCTTTTTATAAGGGAGGAGAGGGGAACCTTTGAAAAAACTCAAAATATTATTTTATAATAAAGTCATATTCAGTTTATAATAGCGCCAAATTGATTTATTTCAAAGCTAAACTGGGGATGGGTCAAAATAATCTCATACAATAGGTTTTAGACAAGTTTAGGTTACTATTTTAATTTTATCATTTAGATTTAACTCTAAGTTAAATAATTTAACTTTTATCGTGTCTTTTTGTTTTCTTACACTATATAGTTAATAAACTTACTATAACAAGACAAAATAACCCCAAGTGGTTCATTATTAATATATATATCCTTATCTAAGTCATTTGGCCGAACATTAGATTTTTAGAAATATAATATCCATTAATAATATAATATTTGTTTTAAAAACTATTTTATGTCAATTTTGACACTATTTGGTAATTGATTTTTTGAAAATCATAACAACATGATTATTTCGAAAAAGGTTAATTGAATCAATACTAACATGTCATATTAACCTAAAAAATTAGTGGAATTTATAAAATGTTTCATATTACATTTATTTGCGTATTTATAACATCAATTATATTAATATTTCATTAATAAGGTAATTACTGCATCATCATTGTGTCATAAATAAATTAAATCATTTAATGTCTAAAAATTATAAATAAAATACCATTATGTAGGAAATATTTTTATATTTCTAATGAATATTTATAGTCTAATTTATCTTATGTATAACTCTATATTAAAAATGTGTTAGTTATTAAACTTTGATTTTAACTATTTTAACTCATCTTTAAATAAAATAATAATAAGTGTCCTAATCTAATACAAGTGGACCTAAAGGGTAATATTTTATTCCTAAGGTTGTTTTTGGTCGAATTACACTTATCCAAAAGAATTAGGACATGTGTTAGGGTAATAATAATATCATTTTTACCCTTAATTACACTATTTACTTTTAACCGTGGTAAATAAAAGTAAAAAGTTACTATTCACCAAAAATTGTTTTTATCTTATTGAACCATATTTTACTTCTTGA
Source organism: Viscum album (assembly GCA_963277665.1). Taxonomy (NCBI): domain Eukaryota; kingdom Viridiplantae; phylum Streptophyta; class Magnoliopsida; order Santalales; family Viscaceae; genus Viscum; species Viscum album. The sequence continues at coordinate 82,437 of CAUJRU010001980.1, read as the reverse complement.
TATTAACCGTGTCTCTTGGATTTTCAAAATTCCACTCACAGAAGCAGTAAAATTAAGTTTTATGTAGATTTTCAAATTCTCCTAGGAGGTGGGTAAAAGACGGTGAAAAGTTCAATAAAATTTTTATATATCTAAAATAATTATAAAATGAATCAAATGAATTACTTTGAACTTATATAGGTATTATGTATCAATTTTTACCTAAAATAAATTTAAATAAATTAAATAATTATCTAAATAAAAAGTCAGTTTTTAAATAGTAACCTAGTATTTTCACTATTCATCAAAAATTGAAAGTTTTCAGAAAAATACAAAAAATTTGCCCTAGGCTAATTTCGATATTCCAAATCCAAAAATGAGGTCCATTTTGAAAGATAAAATTTATAAAATTTAAAAAAATGGGTATTACTATTCATAATAGCTAGTTCATAATAATATTATAATAATATCTCGTTTAATGAAACTTGGTATTGCGTACTACACACGCTATCGAAGAAGGTCTTGATTGCGTGTAATGCAAGCCAAGTCAGTGTTGCGTGTAGTGAATACTCCGTTTGGTGTTGCGTATAACATAATCAAAACTTATTTCATTTATACATTAAACAAAATCTATACTTAATGTTGCGTAAAATAATTTCCACAAAACGAACTTGAAATTGTGTGTAACACGAGGCAAGAATAGTGTTGCATATACTGCAAGCTAATACGGTGTTGCATATAGTAAAATCTAATCATGGTGTAGTGTATAATAGAAGAAATCAAATAAATTAAAAATAATATATCTTATCAAATCTCGGGGTGTTACATTCTACCCCGCTTAAAATGAATTTTTGCACTCGAAATTCGCCGGGGTTATAAATCATTTATTACTTGAAAGTTTCATTCATAGAAACCCACATCATGAAAAGGAATACTAAATCATCATTTTAAAAATGAAAATTAGAAACAAAACGGATACCCAAAGTAACTCATCACTTGGGTTCCCACATAGGAGTATATAGGTGAAAATATAGATATCGAAGAGAAATCTAACCGTCAGGTTCTGATGGAGAGTGGTAAAGAACATGGCTATGAAAAAGCCAACAATCGCAAAGTTGTAAATTTGTGATGAACTATGGTACCATCTGATTCATCAGATATGAGAGTACAAGGACAACATTTTTGGTTTCCAAGATCATTTCCCTAACATTGATGAACTTTTACATAAGGAGAAATACTTACTTGATTTCAGTGTAATATCATCACTGGTCATTCCATGAAAAATTTCCACTTCATCTCTATTTAAAGAAATGAAGCTGAATTTTTCATTCATGAAGTGTTAGCAGGTCATGCGATAGAATGATAAGTCATCCCATCTATTTCTATCACAAAAAGGTTAGCATAAGTTATTAAATATACATAAGTCCATCTATGGTGAGATTAATCATATATGATTCCAACAATGGACTTATAATTCATTTATCATACTGCTTAATAAAATAAAACTAGTTCCTACTAACCAGGGACTTCCTGTAGGCTAGTGGTAGGCGATAAAGGCCTATCGCACTTCGGTTGTGGGTTTGATTCCCACATCCTTTTCCGACACGACGGGTTTTCGCCCGTCCTGTAGGTTTTCCTTTTTCTAAAACTACATTATTATAACACCCCATCAATAATATTGAAAAAAATGTTCTATCCTTAAACAATACTAACTTATGTCCAACATAATCCATTCCAATATTTAGGCTTATCTAAAATACTTCTGTCCAATCTTATAGTATAAAGAGAATGATTACTAGAAATGTCATCAAACAAGCATGTGAATACCATCACTTATCCCCCACATATCAAACGATATATCTTGTTGGTCACATTCCCAACATGTGAATACATTAATCATGTATTCTCTTGAAAAATGAATACCCATTGAACCTTAGTTGAAACATTAAGGCTGTCAAAAGTTAACTCTTTCCACATACCAAAATCCCAAAATTTCTATATAATCAAACCATGATATCAGTAATGAGATCATTTAATTTTCTCTTTATCCCTTCATTATGCGCATATCATCTTCTTTCCAAAAATATTTTAATCACTTTTCATGGTTACCGGTACCATATAATTATTGAAAACCAATACATAGATATTCCAAAATTCTATGATGCCATAAATGAGATTCCATGATACTATTTTTAAATCCCATTACATAAAAACGTAATCATTACACAACATCATTTTCATACTCAACATCACAAATAGTGATCGCATGTGACTTACCTTTATCCTTTTCCTTAAGAGGTTGCTCACGTTGATCATCATTAACCCTTGGATTATGGCATTGATTAGCATAATGCCCCATTTCCTTGCAATTTAAGCATTGAAGTGTTGGTGGTGTGTTCTCTGCAGTCTTTTCTTTATTCACATAATTATCAACCCTTTTTCCATTACATCGACACTCAGCTGCTCGATGACCTTATTTTCCACACTTAAAAAAATTTCTAGTCCCTTTAAGACAATATCCACCATGCTTCTTTCCACACTTTGAGCATAAAGAAATATTCATCTTCTTTTGAACATTATTCTAATATTTATCCTTGAACTCCATATTTCGTTTCTTTTCAAAACCATGAGATGGATATGTAACACCAAATTCCATTTCTACCTTGATATCACAACACACAATTTCTTCATAGCTACTGAAGTCTATTATAGCTAATTCCCTTCAAAGACTTTGTTTTAAGCCACTGAAGAATCGATCAACTTTACTTTCAGGTTGGATGATAAATCCAGATGCATACCTTGCAAGCCTTATAAAATTTGCTTCGTATATACCAACAAATTCGTCATCCTTTTGCTTAAGCTCAAGGAAATAATTTTCCATCGTTGTTCAAAGAATACGAGGGAAGTACTTATTGAAAAATATGTTCTTGAACTCATCGCATTCCATGGATTCAATTTCATCTTGGGGCCTCGTATTCTTAATTAGAGTCCACCATTGATCTTCTTCACCTTCTAAATGGTAAATAGAAATAATGACTTTTTCATGTTCTAAATAGCGAAGTATGGAAAATATCTTTTCAATGGTACTGATCCATTATTCAGCAACAAGTGGATCATAAGACCCACTGAAAGAAGGTGGACATTACCTCATGAAGGACACAATAGTATATTGTTCCCTTCTCTGCTCATTTGGATATCCAAAATGATTCATAGCTTGTGTAAGTATATCAATAATATTTTTCAATCCATCTCCCATAACATTGGTTTGTTCAGGAGGATAATCATTGCATTGTCCATTACATTGATCAACACGGTTCCTTCGGGTTCCATCCATCGTCTAAAACCCAAAAAGAATAGTGTGAGAGGAAAAAATCATCCTATGGAAAACAACATAATAAAGGGGGAGTAACTTCAATATATAACATCTTAGGGTTAATTATAAGATTGTTACCATAATTCTAGGACTATAACCTATACTTATACTTATCCTTAGGGACATCCCTAGACATACCTTAAAAATATCTCTAGGGATCTCACTAAAGTTTTCGCATCCTAATTTCCAAAGGTTAACTATACCTTTCCTCTGATACAAACTATAGAGACCCAAATCATGACGTACATGGACATTACATTACTTTTGAATAATACTTAATACATACCAAAAACAAACACACAAGGACTATAATAGTTTAGTGTCTTTGGAAACTCGGAACAAAATCTTCTAATCATGGTGAAAGATCTTCAATATCTCCCATAAAGATCTTCCCCTTTTTTGTTTTCTTACCTAAAACCTTTCTTTATATCCTGGGGAAAATAAAACATAAAGTGGGCGATCTCAAATTCACAGTAAGGGTATACATAGATAACATAAAACAATCCATAAACATTTGAATGCAAAAACTTGAACATAAAATCTAAACATCAAAATCTTGAGCAAGGACATAAATCTTGGAAGTACGTAAGGTATATATCATAAAGGAACATCAATAATGATAAAATATCATGAGAATGAATCATGTAATTGTGTTAAACCATTAAGAACATGATATGATTTCCATAGTTTCCAAGGCATTGCTGCCAAGACCATCTTAGTGGACAAAGTCCATTTCTGAATCGAGTTCACTCCTCATTCCAGTCCTGTATCACTAAACTAGATTAACTTACCATTCCAGCCATGTCTATATCATGAGATATAAATCTTTACCCAATGCATTGGAAGGAGATATAGGTCCCACCCATCTCATAATGAAATAATTCTTACGTTTTCCACAACATGAACATAAATCATTCATCATTACCCAAAGTATAAAATGGGTTTCATAAATATCATCCCATCATAACATAATCCATACAAAAAAATGGATTTAATTTCATCACAAGAAAAGTGAAACAATGTAAATAACAGAGACATTATACTTGAAACATACACATATGAAATAATTTCATCTTAGATGGAAAATGGTTTTGATAAAACACTTGAAATTAATTCTTGAGGAAAATATCCTTTCTTCTTCAAAATCATTTTCTTTTCACAAAATTCCATGACAATTTTAAAAAAAAGGATTTTTTTTGAAAATAGTCATTAAATCTTGTATAGTAAGCTTCATGAAAATAAGGCGTTATGAAACCATAAAAATCCGTTCATGTCGTATAAGTTAAAAAAACATTCTTCTCGTACTTTTGTTGCAAAAGTCAAAAAGTTCCCCGTGTGGTAAACAAAAGTAAGATTCCTTTCATAACATGTGGTAAATTTTAAAAATGGGTAAAAATGACTTTAAAAATACATGAAAACATTTTTAGAAAACATGGGCATGGATGATAATAATAACCCTAGTAAATACTTACGAATAACAATATCAGATAAGAACGAGATGGGAATAGTTATCCCTTACCTTAGGTCCGATATGCATCGTACGTATCTGAACCTCCTATATAATGATTTAAATAATGTCATTGACTTATTAAAGAACCATATTCATTGTTATGATATCATATATGGTTCACTTATGACTTTATATTACCCGTTCTTTTGTAAATTCCATGTTAAAGCAGAGTTTTGGGTAAAATCGTTTCATTTATCGTACAAGTTTCGACATGTTGTTCTTGATATTATTACTTATATACTGATTTAATTATTTATAGAATTTAAAACATGATTTATATATAATATATATTCAGTATATAAATATATATGATAGATCGATAAATGGAATGAAATACACCATTCATGGAGACGGTATGTCATGCGTACGCATGAACGCTGTTTTCGTTTCCTTATTGAATTAAATGGAATTAAGTATATGAAACATATATGTACATAAATCTTGTATCATTATTATGTAATATCTTTCATTATTATTTATTATATATACTTTATAATCATACTTGATTGGTTAATCATGGAAAATGAATCTCATCGCGTTCGCGGAGACGGTAGTCCGTATGTATGCACGAGCGATGATATCATTCTCATGATCGTGGAATTGTATTGAAGTGTTTGTATAATATTTTAGAATAAATATATATTTACAATAATCATATATATTTATTTATTTACACCATTATACCCATCCAAGTTAGGTGGTGGTGGAAAACAGATTACACCACGGTGTGGAGACGGTATTCCGTACGTACGCACGTGCGGTGATTTCGTTTTCCGTAGGATGGATAGAAGATGAAATTGGGTTGTTTCATATTTATAATAAAATATAAGTATATGAGTTATACTTATGCTATTAATTTATGATGAAGAAAATAAATAAGAAGAAGTAGAGGAAGAAATAAATTGGAAAGAATCGGTAAAGGATATTACCTCTTCTTTGACACGCCTCTTCTTATCCTCCTCTTAATGCACTAGGGTTGGTCTTTTGAGGATACCAGAACCTATATAATGTTTCTAGGAAAGATGAGAAGGAAAATGGGCAGGTTTTGGCCGTGATTCAAGGCTCAAAAGGGTGTGAAGAGAAGAGGGAAGGGGTGCCATTTTTATAAGGGAGGAGTGGGGCACCATTGGAAAAACATAAAATATTATTTTATAATAAAGTCATATTCGGTTTATAATAGCTCAAAATTGATTTATTTCAAAGATAAAGTGGGTATGGGTCTAAATACTCTCAACCAATAGGTTTTAGACAAGTTTAGGTTACTATTTTAACCTTATCATTTAGATTTAACTCTAAGTTAAATTATTTAACTTTTATCGTGTCTTCTTGTTTTCTTACACTATATGGTTAATAAACATAATATAACAAGCTAAAAAAAATCCCAAGTGGTTCATTATTAATATATATAACCTTATCTAAGTCATTTGGCCAAACCTTAGATTTCTAGGAATAAAATAACAATTAATAATATAATATCTGTTTTAAAAACTATTTTATGTCAATTTTGACACAATTTGGTAATTGATTTTTGTGAAAATCATAACAACATGATTAATTCGAAAAAGGTTAATTGAATCAATACTAACATGTCATATTAACCTATAAAATTATTTTAATTTATAAAAAGTCTCAAATTACATTTATTTGGGTATTTATAACAACAATTATGTTAATATTTCATTAATAAGGTAATTACTGCATCATCATTGTGTCATAAATAAATTAAATTATTTAACATCTAAAAATTGTAAATAAAATACGATTATGTAGGAAATATTTTTATCATTATAATTAATATTTATATTCGAATTTATATTATGTATAACCCTATATTAAAAATGTTTTAGTTATTAAACATTGATTTTAACTATTTTAACTCTTCTTTAAATAAAACAATAATAAGCGTCCTAATCTAATACAAGTGGACCTAAAGGGTAATATTTTGTCCCTAAGGTTGTTTTTGGTCGAATTACACTTATCCAATAGAATTAGGAAATGTGTTAGGGTAATAATAATATCATTTTTACCCTTAATTACCCTATTTACTTTTAACTGTGGTAAATAAAAGTAAAAAGTTACTATTCACCAAACATTATTTTTATCATATTGAACCACATTTTACTCCTTGATATTAACCGTGTCTCTCATATTTTCAAAATTCCACTCACATAAGTGGTAAAATTATGTTTTATGTAGATTTTCAAATTCTCCTAGGAGGTGGGTAAAAGACGGCGAAAAGTTCAATAAAATTTTTATATATCTAAAATTATTATAAAATGACTCAAATGAATTACATTGAACTTATATTGGTATTATGTATCAATTTTTACCTAAAATAAATTTAAATAAAATTAATAATTATTTAAATAAAAAGTCGGTTTTTAAATAGTAACCCCGTGTTTTCACTATTCATCAAAAATTGAAAGTTTACAGAAAAATACCAAAAATGCACCCTAGGATAATTTTGATATTTTAAATCCAAAAATGAATTCCATTTTGAATGATAAAATGTATAAAATTTCAAAAAGTGGGTATTACTATTCATAATGGCAAGTTCATAATAATATTATAATAATATCTCATTTAGTGAAACTTGGTATTGCGTACTACACACGCTATCAAAGAAGGTCTTGATTGCGTGTAATGAAAGACATGTCAGTGCTGCGTGTAGTGAAAGCTCCGTTTGGTGTTGCGTATAACATAATCAAAACTTATTTCATTTATACATTAAACAAAATGTAAACTTAATGTTGCGTAAAATAATTTCCACAAAAAAAACTTGAAATTGTGTGTAACACGAGCCAAGAATAGTGTTGCGTACACTGCAAGCTAATACGGTGTTGCGTATAGTACAAGCTAATCTTGGTGTAGTGTATAATATAATAAATCAAAGAAATTAAAAATAATATATCTCATAAAATCTCGGGGTGTTACAATCCTTGTAATCTGAAATGACATGTGACCGTTGTCAAAAAATCTCCTTACTAAAAACCAAAATTCATGCTATTATTAAATTTGTTAGATAGTGATAGATTGTACATACATACCTGGTCGGGTAAGAGACAATCCAACATGAGGCGATATACACCCAAATGGTGTGTCGGAACCATGATGAAATTGTGTCTATGAGAACACCTATAAAACAAAACATCGAAAGTGAAAAATAATGAGAAATTAAATTCAATAAATCCTAGTAGCATCAAAAAATAATAGAGATGAGTGATCATACCAGTGTCCATGAAGAGTGTCATGAAGCACCTCCATAGTTTGTGGTGAACGAGCAAGCTGAGGATGGAATGAGGGGATGTGCTCCCATGTCCACGTCTGAATAAGGATGGAACATCCCCTGTGATCTATGCGGGCATTGCGAGTTACTATGCATAATTCTCTGTATGTGTATGTCAAGTAGGAAAATCCCCAGTTGGACATATCAGCGTAATGAATGTCCTCATGTAGGGCTAGATACATCATGTAAACATGCTTCCCTAAGTGATAAATTCACATGGTTCCCCCAATGAGTCGTAATATATATGAACGAGCATAACACATGATAGTCTGGTCATCAACATCATCAGGTAAATGTGGAATATTCTACTCTATCTAGGGCATAGATATTGATGCTCCATCTGTAGCCCTACGGTTTGACAAAATGTCGACTCCTAACAATCATTGAGCAAGTTCAGGCCAAGATGCAAAGGTGGGTCCAATAATGGCTTCCCTTAGATAGGAAGACCGGGAAGCACTGCCGTATCCTCGAGGGTGATGGTGATCTCTCCCTCAGGCAGGTGGAATGTGTGTGTCTTTTGTCTTCCCATCTACATGAGGGTAGCAAGTAGGCGATGGCTGACAAATGTTAAATCTGATACGGTAATGCCATAGAATCCAACATGGTGCAAGTATGGTCTAATGTCATGTGGAGGCTCCCTATGATGAAATGGTGTGCTCGATGCACCCTGATCTGTCAAAACTCACCACCCTCTAACACTACGTTGAAAACATGGGTAGCCTACTGAGTGAGTAGTGTGGTATCCTCAATCTATATATAAACAAATGAAATGATTCGTATGTGTAAAATGTAAATATAACGTTATGGTTAGCATAATGTTATGACTTTTATAATGTATGAAATTTCATGTTTATTTTCATTGTTTTATGAAGTTGTTTCTTACCAAAAGAAAATAGAATCTCTTCATGTTTTTTAAAGAATATTACTAAAGTTTTTTTAAGATATAATTTTACCTAGAAAATGGTGTTTTGTAAGATATGGTTTTATATATTTGTATATATAAACATTTTCACGCCGTTATGTAAAAGTTTATTAGAAAATGGCGCGCTTTGTAATTTATGTATGATTTTCCACATGATGGTATATTTCATGATTATTTTCTCACATGTATGATTTATGGTTTAGCCATGGACAGATTGATTAGGTGTTAATGTCACCTCAAATGCATTTTTCATATTTCTTTTAATGTGAGTATGAAAGTCGTATTGTTATTTGATAGTAAAAGTATTTGGTAATGTTAAAAAATTATACAAAATGAAGAATCTTATAATAACACCATATAATTAACAATATTAAAAGATCAGATAAGAGACAATACATCATTGTGGCTGAGAGTGTGAACTCGATCCAGCAATATTAGGGCACCATTTTTTGTTATGACCTTCTTGATGACATATGGTGCATCTAAAACTATTCCCATATTGTTGAGGCCAATCCATATCATTCCACTTCCTGTTGGACTTCTATATCCCTTGTTTATGCAATCGGTTGATGTCAGGTATCACTATCGTCTGGTCGTTGGGCATTGGGAAATATCAAAAGCCCCCAATATGCATCCATAATGAAGCATAATAGTTAGAAATGGTGTCCAGCCGGTACATTGGATCAATATATGATTACCAAGATATGTTCACAGATGCACATGTTGTGATGATGTGTGTTCATGGAAACCGTAAAGATTGAAAGTTTAGATATTGACATTGCATCGCTTCTAGTAATACCACCATTTTTCACCGATTCTATTTGTGATGGGGTATGGACACTCTTGAACTTTAAATCAAGAGTCTTCTAAGTGGAAAAGGATGACATGATAACCAGAATCTTATTCAACGTTCTTTTCAATATCCCATCGAAAGTTCCTTCTGTACCTTAGCCCCTGCTGGATTCCATCAGTGGCTAGTTTTTTCCTATCAACAAAGTAATTCACACAATGATATAATGTATCTTGAACTAGGGAAGTAATAGGTAACCTTAGAAGCCCCCTGAAGACACCATTTATGCACTCCACAATTTTTGTTTTCATGTGTCCATACCTCTTCCCCCCATCATATTCCAATGCCTATTTTTCTTTTGGAATCTACATCATATAATCATACACATCTTGATTAGCCTTGCAGATTTGTTTGAGACATTCTACAAACCACCGTTGATCTATCTCATATGCCACATAAAATTTATCATATTTCACATAAATTGATTCTATCATTACGTTGAAATAGTTACAAATAACAAAGACATTGAATACTTATCCTCATGATTGCCTTCTTCATAGGTTCATTGTGGAATGCTTTCCTCACATTTCTAGAAATGTGAATAATGCGGTACCGATGATATGCATTTTGGGGTTTCCATGCATCAGGGAATGCATTGATTGTCTCATTGATTTTCTGATGTAGATCAGATTTCAAACACACCCTGAATGTGGGTGAAATGGTTGCTGATGCATGCCAAAAAATCAACTCCATGATTCATAGTTTTCCTTCTCCACAATGGAAAAGCTAAGTGGAAGACGTGAAGAGTTGTCATCTTGGGTTTCCGCAATCAACAACACGCCTTTGTATTTTTCATATAGAAACGTTCCATAAATCTGAATGAACTGTTTGCTGAAACAAAATGTAGACATACATGGGAGGAATTCCCAAAACAACTGAGAAAATTGAACATGAGATGGATCAATTTGGTTATCTTCAGACACATGTTCCTTTGTATGAATATGGAAGACATCTTGGTTTTTGTGTCTCAGTATGGATAGAAATTGTGGCAACACCTGATACGAGTCATCCCAGTCACTATACACCTTCACAATTTCCTTCTGTTTCTCTATCCATGCCTTATTATAGGAAATCTTATAACCAAATGTTTGTTGAATCCTCTCTTACACAAGGGATATAGGAACATCTTGGCATGTACCAATTGTCTCAACAAAAATGGATGACAAAAAATCAGTATCCAATGAGGTATTTACTTGTTTCAGGCTTGTTTAAACGTAAGTATGAGCTTCCTCAATCCTTGAGATTCTTTATCCTCCAAATGTAATGTCTGGAATTTACCTCAAGCAGAATCTACAATCTTCCTAATACTTGTCACACTGTATGTTGTATTTATTACCACCTGATTCTAAAACTATATATCTATAGTGTCTCTCAATTTTAAATCTCTTTAGTTTGTTTTTTAATTAATCTTTACTTGGAAAATCTCTTCCAACATATAAGGTTTTTTCCAGCTCACTAAACCTATTAGGAACAACTCCGAGAAACTCAGTTGTAGGTGTGAGAACATTACAGTCGAATGCAGGCACACATGTCATTGCTTCTAACCAAGATGTGAAGAGTGGTGGATGATTTATTGTGGGTCAAGGATTCTATAAAACTAATTGACTTCTAGTAACTTCTTCCCCAACATTCCCTTCTCCCACCTCATCTGCAACGACCCGAAATTTTGAATAAATCTTGTTTCTTAATTTTGTGTGTTATTTTATTTTTCATGCTCAACAAAACTGTTTCATTTGATAACATGAGTATAATTAAAATGAGACTGTTGGGTTTTGACTATTATATGACTGTTAGTCAGTATGACCGTTGAAAACTGAATGTTGCGACTTTTGTCTCTAAATACAAGTGATCTTGGTTAATTAATATAGAAAGAAGATTTGATGGCCTCACCCAGTAGTCATGGACCGATCAAAGCCCATCTAACAGAACTTGGAAAGGATGTAGCACCACTGGGATTTTCTCTGGACCAAACCCAAGTCGAACTTCATCGTGTGAAGCTAGAACGGAATCACCTTCGTGAGAAGTTCAAACTGATAAAAACTACTACTAGTGCGATATTGGCCAAGCCTCCCTCAGATTCTCTCACCTTAGCGCACCTTACACTTAGGTCCTATGCTGGTGTGATAAGGTGCTATGTAAGGAGACCGTAACTGCCTTGTGTAATCCTTTGTTTTAAATAAAAATTTTTATTTCTTCTTATGATGAAGTTTATGAATTTTCAAATGTCCGGATAAATATAGTATGAATATTTTTGGTGAATTTTAGAGAAAGGATATTTTAAAAAAATGTTTATGTAAACCTTAAATAATTAAAAATAAGTAATGATTTTCAAAAAATGATCTTATACAATATTGTTCAGTACGAAATTTTGATTCTAATAAGATCAACCTGATTTTTGATGAATAGTAAATTATGAATAGTGATTCTATGCTTAGGATTAGTAATGTGACCAAATGGATTAGTAATCTCACTTAAATAAAGCATTAATATAATCTAGACACCTTGATTAAGTAATGTGATTCAATAAAATGGTTAAATAATGGTTTCATAAATTATTAGTCAAGTATTATTTTTTTGGGAGAATAGTGTTTTTTAATTAAAAATTTAATAAAAAATATTTAGAAAATTATTTTTATAAAATGGATTTCTTTTTTGAACTCAGAGCATCGATATTATGTTAAGGTAATTTTTGGGGATTTTTCTGAAAAAAATGAATTTTCGGTGAATAGTGTATTTATTTAAAAAATAAATTAAAAATATTTAGAAAATTATTTTTATATAATGGAGTTCAATTTTGAAATCAGATCATCTATATTTGGTTAAGATGAAATTTTGGGATTTTTCTGAGAAAGTTGAATTTTTGATGAATAGTGAAAATGCAGTTTTTAAGTTACGGGTGTATAATGACATCATTAAATGATGTATTAAGTATGTAATCTATATGGTCGACTTATGAATAGTAATATAAGGTATGAGGTGTCCCAAGTGGCCAATACCATGGGCAAGCACATGGTTTTTCCAAAACCACTAATGAGGTGTCCCTTGGCCATTAATGCCTTGTCCCCTCACTTTCCCTATAAATACCAAGCCATCATCTCATCCATTCGACTCCCAACTCTTCCCCAACAAAGCTCTGGTCTAATTACCTCCCAAGGAGTCCTTCCAAGGTGCCCCCAAGCCCTCAAGTACCAAACCATTGAGTTTTAATAGTTACGTATTAAGGTAAGGGATCGTACCTCCCTCTTTCTTTTCAAGTAATCTCTTTTATGTCATTTCTTTTATGCTCCATGCTCATATGTTGGAGGATGTTATTTTATATTCATACTAATGTCTTTTTCAAGTTCATATGATTAGAGACGCCCTCTTTCTCTCATCATTTCATTTTAAGAATGTTAAGTGGCGCCGTTAGGCTGCCGAATTTTTAAGGGATTCGTTCACCTTTCTCATTTTCAAAGTTCTACTTTCATGTTAGTCTTTCAAGTTTTTTTTATTATGTTGGGTTATTATATCTATATCTATTATACTGATATTTTATGTTCATATGATGAGAGACCCTATTTTATCTCTTCAATTCAGTATTTTTAAGTTTTAAGTGGCGCTGTTAGGCTGCCGAATTTTTATAAAAGAAATCTTATTTTTTTATCTTCCTTTGATGTTCTTCATTTCATATGGTATATCTTTAAAATTTCATTACCATGTTCATATATCCATCATATTCTGTCCCTCTACTGTTTTATGGGTCATTTATGAATGTTTGACCCATGTCCCCTCTCTTTTAAATGTTTTCTAAAACCCCGAAACATAGTCGTTATGCTGCAGAATTTCTGACTCAAAATGTCTCTCTCTCTTGTTCTAAAGTTCTTTTATTTTCTTAATTGAATACTAAAAGCTCTATATTCTATAGGGTTATTCACATATATACCAAAATGTTCTATTTTAAATTCTGGGATTTACATACATGAGACCCACCTTCTTTTTCTGTGGGTTTTAAAGTGACACAAAGATCATGTCTTTAAAGCAGTTTATAAACGTTATGATTATGAAATGAAACCCATTCCTTTTATGATATATGGATTGTTTATGAAATTATTGATGATGATATATGTGTCTCACATGATAATAAATACATGTCAAGGGTGCGCCCCAATAGATCTCCAATGCATTGAGTAAAGACTTAATCTCTAGAGATGACTATTTTTAACGACGCCTTGGTGAATAACCTTGGTAATTTTTAATGACACCTTGGGGATGGACCTTGGTGAAACAGAAATGATTGTCAATATTAAATGTTGTAGCCACATCTTCATGTTATGAAAAATGTTATTTTTATTATGATATGCCTCATGATTTCTTTCTCATGCCTTAATGTTCTTTTTCATGACATTGTTGATGTATCTCAAGTTCGCATGTTAAATGTTTCCCCTTGTTTCCCTTACTGGGCCTTCGGCTCACCCTTTCTTTTGATGTATGCCCCCAGGTTATGAGATGCGGTAATGAACTTAGTATGAAAAAATGAATAATCCTTTCATGTGTTTAAGAAAAAAAAAATTTCTCATGTAATAAGTTCCTGGTTTCCAAGACACTAAACCTTAAAGATCCTCGGTTTTGTAAAATGTAATGAGAGTTTATGTGATAAAAAGGCGGGATGTTATATCATAAACACTATTTTCATAGTCTGTTCCCTCATTATGAAAATCCATATCGAAAGTCGATTTTACATGTATTTTCAGGAGATCATATAGGTTGTCCACTTCCACATCATATGGAATAAACTCAGTTTCTTGGGTCAGACTTTCTTCAACTAGTCTTGTAAGTATACATCTTCATTCATTTAGATGTTGTTGTTGTACCATAGAAACATTAACATATAACTCCATCGTGAAACCATTTGAACGGTAGGAAAATAAATTTATTTCTTGGAACCACTGTACATCAGCAACCAATAGACAAGCTAGATGCCACAATGTAGCTGGGAATTGAAAATATATATAGCTCCTAGAATTAATCATTTGATCATGTCCCAAATTTAAGGAACCATGAATTTTTTTCTTTCAATTCACTCAGGGTTATAAAATTATCTATACTAACCACTATTGTTGGTTGTGTACTATAAGAAGCTCCTTTCTCAGTTTGAATAACTTCCCTATAGTAGTAAACACAGGTAAACATGAAGTTCTATGTCAAAAATGTTTTGTGATCATGATTCTAATGGTATGACTAATACTTACAATGATGGTTGATCATTATTTAATAACTATCTAATCATTATTAAGTTAATAATTAATTAATCAGTCTTTAATCAAACATTATTCATTTTTTATTGAATCATTAATCATATTATATTCATTAGTTAATTATAATTAACTAATCATATGTATTCCTTTTTTAATCCTAAGTTATTCCATAATTATTCTATACATATTCATTACTAATAAAAACTATTATTTCTAAACTATATATAACTAATTAAACTACTTAATAAATAACATATTTAAAACTAACTAAAAAAAATTCAATTACTAATAATAACTTAAATTGTTTAATGTCCTTTTCCTAGTCCATTTCATTTTATATGAACATAATTATCATTTAATCATTGATAAATATACTGATTTTATATTTTCGTTTCTTTACATATTTTAATAGTTTATAAAGAAAATATGAATCATATAATGCATATCCCTTGGGAGTTTCAAACCAGAAGTGCAGCAAAGCCCATTATTGTGCACTAGTTCCCTTTCATGTCTTGCTGAAACTAGTGTTTTTGGGTTTTACCCCCAGGTACATATATGCCAGTGCCATATCAACTTGTTTGTATCTAGACATGGATTTGATTTCTTAGATAAACACATAATATTTTTGCTACCAAAATTTTAGAACGTTTATTCCTATGTTATTCTATAGTTAAACTATACCAAATTATTACAAATAATAACTATTATTTAAAACTATATATAACTAAATAAAATAATTAATATATAAAATATTTAGAACTAACTAAACTACTTAAAAGTGACATATTTGAAATTAAAAATAATTCAAATAAATAAATAAATAACATTAAATTAAATAAAAAATAACTCTAAATGATGATTCACAAAAAACCCATCACTTAATTTAGACCTCCGAACCCACCACATTAAAAACTAACTTTTTTAGAGTGAAGTAGTGGAATGAGGAGACATGAGTACAAAATGAAGTGAGGATAAGGGGCGTGCACTTTTATAGGGAATTAATGAAAAGGCGGTAGGGGTGATGATTAGCCACTAAATGAGGCTAATATTCATTGTTAATATATATAATATTCATGTTATTTATTATTAATAAGCACCATTTTAGTTCATTTTACACATTGAACATCATTTCATATTATGATTGTAATTTCTTCTTAAAATGCACTATTATGTGGTACATTTTTTAACATCATTTAAAGTACCCAATGATTCATATGATTTTAAGGAATTAATTTATCTATATTTTAATTTCATATTTTTGGAAATTTATTTACACTTAAATATGAACATGTTTCATTTAGGGATCAATGGAGAATTCATGGAAGAAGATGGAGATATTTTGTGATGAAAAGAAACAATTCTGGAGAAGTCAGATTAGACACCAGCCCACTGATGAGAATGTGGGGACCAAAATAGAGGCCTAATGAATCCCAAATTTCGTAGGATTCTATAAGACATGTATAGGAACAAATCACTCTGCAGGATCCAATGATAATTCGGCCTCCATGGTGGTTATTAAGGCGGCCTAAGTCAGAGATAAAATTTAGGCCAGATTCGGTATCCAAGAAAAATTGTTCACTAATATATTCATATCTCCAAATCCACAACTTCAAATGGGCCCAAATTTTACAGCCGGTTAGAAGATATCAGCGGCTCCATTTGCTTCTTCTATGGACCACTCTGATTTGGAAATCTAGATGGTCTTAGAAGCGCGTATGTTAGGTGGATGAAAGCTGGCTGCCACCTCGGGTCAAGTGTGGAAAAGTCCAAGTTCCACAAGCTTTCCACCACCCTAAGCCTACCATAATCAAGTGGGATGCTTTGTAATATTGGAGGATCGACCAAAGTCTCCCAAAATTCCTATTTAAGGAAGTGTTGGTGGAAGAGTTTATGATCTTTTGAGCTTTCTTTCATTGTAATGTTCTGCTGCGATTTTGTTGTCTCAAGTTTGCCTTTCACATGTAAGTTGTTCAATTCACTTTAGTTTGTTAATAAAAGTTGTTCTCCTCTTCTTATTTTATTGTTATTCATATCACTTTTATAACTTTGGTTCATGGTGTGAATTTATTCACATTAAACCTTGTGAAATGATCACACAATGGTGGAGTGATCGTTATTTTATTGTGTTTTTTTACTCCTCCATTTCCTCCCTCATGAGTCAACTTTCCGCTTCCATTGAAACCATAGAATCAATGGAGGGCTAACCCACATATGGGTTGATCCAAGGGAGTATCAAGGGGATTTATTTTATTTTATTTATCACCCCATTAATTTCTAATCACTTTCTTTAATTGATATTTTTATTTTATGATTTTAAACTCCATCATCCTTATTGAATTTAAGGTCACACACTTCAAGTGCTAATACGAACCTTTACCTTGACGTGATCAAAAATTTGATCCTTAAAGTGTATAGGTGATTAGTATTAAAGGGTGTAGGTATTAAACCAGTAAGTGATGATGTTTTTTTATCTTCTTAAATGAAATCAACTCAAATATAAGAAATTGAAATAATTGAAAAGGGAATACGTCCAATCCACCCCAAGTGATTACCTAGGATCAACTCATTCTTTTAAATTGAATTCAATTAATTCATTTAGAGTTACTTTAAACCCATCTAAAATCAACCCAAGTTGGCCACTTCATAGCCAAAAACAATCCTTATAATGTACGTGTATATAGGTTTCTTCTTAGGTCTCTGAGGATTCGACAACCCAAGCTAAACTACAAGGATTGTCCTACCTTCTTCTCTTGGGGTAAATTTGAGCGTGAATCACATTTTTTCTTCTCTTTCGGGGACCCAAGTAAGTCATCTAAACCCCCATTCTATTCTCCCACATTTCTTCTTTTCTTATCCAAATTCTATTATCTTGTCCCTTTCTCTTTTTTTTTCTTTTGGCGCATGTCCGCCTACACCCGGGATCAATCAAACCATCTAGTTAGGGTGGATAGTCCTGGGGTTGGGGAGTCAAGTACACCAAGGTAAATCTTTCCATTAGATCCTATTCTTCCTAATACCCCTGAGTCAAAAATTGATCCCATTTCAATGGAAGGTCTTCAAAGAAATCAAGTCATAAACCAGGGTGGGAACCAAAATGGAAACCCAAATGAGGGAGCCCTAAACTTAGGGAATGCAATTGATCAAACCATGAATGACTACCTCACACCTTCCTAGAACAATTCCCCCTCATGCATTAGACACAATTACCTAGGAGATTCCATCTACATCTTTAAACCCCATGTCCTAAACCACCTTCCCACATTCCATGGAATGGTGTCCGAGATTCCCTACCTTCACATTAAGGAGTTCAATGACATTGTAGAAACCATGTGTCCCCCACATCAACTAGAATCAGCTAAGATGAGGCTATTTCCATTGTCTTTAAAATATAGATCTAAAAATTGGATAAAAAATTTGAGACCATCATCCATCAACTCTTGGGACAAACTATAAAGAGAATTCTAAAAAAATACATTTCCCCACCACAAAACAATTGCACTTAAAAAGAGCATCCAATTTTTTTTTGAAAAAGAGGGAGATTCATTCTACGAAACATGAGAGAGGTCCAAAGACACTATAAACATGGTTCCACGCCATGCTTTTTCTATTCCTGAACAAGTGAGAATTTTCTATGAAGGGTTCGGTCCGAAGAACAAACAATTCATTGACATGATGTGTAATTTAACCTTTAAAAACAAATCCCCAAATGATGCTTATGAGTATCTAGAAAGCCTTTCTGAACAAAACCAAACATGGGGAACTTCACCTTATTCTAGAAAGCCAGAAAGAACTACTAGAATTCATACACATAGAGAAGAGGAAAGCCTTAGGGCTAAACTCGCAGCACTCTCTAGGAAGGTTGAAGAGATAGACCTTAGGATATTACATGAAATCCAAACTGTTGACCCTGTTTGCACAATTTGTGACAAACACGAACATAAGATAGAAAACTGCCCAACCATTCCATCCATAAAGGATGTTCTTTTAGGAGGAACCCCATCAGAAGTAAATTCTTTGAACTTTCAAAAGCCTCAATAACAAAACAACTTCAACCCAAGGTATAATGACCACCCAGGCTTCCGTTGGAAATATAACCAACAACCTAGCCAGCCACAGGGACAAAATCCTTACCCACATCAGAACTACCAAACCCATAACTAGTTCCAAACCCTTCCTATCCAATACCAACAGCCACCATTACATTTTCAACAAACCATCCCACCTCCGCAATATCCCCCTGGGATAAACCAATCTTCTCAAGCACCAACCCAAACTGATCCACAAAGCCTACTAGAACAACTGTGCAAACAAATGGAGAGGATGAACTCTGAAGTCTCTTCCCTAAAACAATAACTTCAAACCATCAAAATTGGAAACGCACCCATTCCTACTCAGGTGGTTCCATCCTCAACTTCAGGGGGAGATTCAAGTTGTGCTCAAACAACTCATGTACAACTAAAGGCTGTGACTGTTTTAAGAAGTGGGAAATCAATTCAGAAACCTGAACAACTAATTCAGAACCCACCTGAAGATTCAAACATGGATGAAAATGCAAATGAACCGAATGATCAAACTGAAAAACACGATAACATTGTCAAAGAAACAACTCATCAACAAACAACTCCACAACCCGCACCATTTCCTCAAAGCATGAGAGGGAAAACCAAGCCTGAATTGAGTGAAACATTGAGGGAAATATTCTCACAATTCAAGTTGAACATTCCCCTTCTTGATTCAATCCAAACTATACCTGCCTACTCAAAGTACCTTAAGGACTTGTGCACATTTAAAAGAAAAGTTTCACATTAGAACCATGTCCTTTTGGCTGCTAATGTGAGTACCACCATTCAAGGGACCATTCCTCCAAATTTGAAAGACCCGGGTTTCCCTTAAATCAATGTTGAACTAGGAGAGAGAAAAGTTGTCAAGGACTTGTGTGACCTAGGTGCTAGTGTCAATATCATCCCATATGATGTGTACTGCCAGTTATGCCTAGAAGAGCTCCAACCCACATCTGTCACACTTCAACTTGCTGATCATAGCATTGGAGTTCCAAAGGGGTTTTAAAGGACGTTCTGGTAAAGGTTTAAAAATTCATCTACCCTGCTGACATCATTGTCCTTAACAACCATCCAAACTTAGGAAATAAGGAACAAACCCCAATCATCCGAAATGGGAACATGACCATCACCTTTGGGAACATGAGTCTAGTCTTGAACATCTATAATTCAAGCTCACAAATAGGGTATGATGAGAACATTCATGAAGTGAAAATGATAGGAAGAATTGATAATGAATCCATAGAATATCAAGGAATATTTGATGGATGTTTAAGTCAGGATGAGATTGATTTCCTTTGTTCACATGAAGGAATTTTATCTCATTGGCTTGAATCATTTTAAAATTGCTCTTATGTTGAAGTCTTAGGTCCAACAATCAGTGAAGCCTTTCAGCAAACCACATTCATGGAGACTAATCAAACTTCCTTCCCAAAATCCGATCAAACTAATATTGTATCTAAAACTTCTATATGTGGGGAATCAATTCTATCTGAAACTCTAAAAAAATAAATTTATATTGATCCAATGTCCCAATATTCTGCTGAAATTCTAAACCAACCTGATCTTGAATTGAAGGAACTTCTCACTACACTCAAGTATGCCTTCCTAGGGGACAATCAAACACATCTTATTGTCATTTCTTCTTCTCTTGAAGCCGATCATGAGAGGATGCTTCTAGATGTACTTAGGAAATATAAGAAAGCCATTGGTTAGACCCTGTCTGATATTCCTGGGATTAACCCACTTATCGGGACTCATAGGATTGTTCTGGAATCTGATTCAAAGCCATGTCATCAACCTCAACGAAGACTCAATCCTAATCTCATGGAAGTAGTTAGAAAAGAACTTCTGAAATTGTTAAAATCTGGTATCATCTATCCCATAACTGAAAGTGAGTGGGTCAGCCCAATCCAAGTGGTTCCCAAGAAGGCAGGAATCACAGTGATAACCAATAAGGATGGGGAGATTATTCCAACTAGGGTGAGTTGTGGATGGAGGGTCTGCATTGACTATAGGAAGCTAAAATCATTCACCAAGAAGGACCATTTCCCCTTACCATTCATTGACCAAGTCCTTGAGAGAGTGGCAGGTCATGCCTTCTACTGTTTCTTAGATGGGTACTCGGGGTATAATCAAATTGAGGTCTCCCTAGAGGATCAAGGGAAGACTACATTCACATGTCCATTTGGAACCTTTTCTTTCAAACTCATGCCTTTTGGGTTATGCAATGCCCCAGGAACCTTCCAGCGGTGCATGATGGGAATATTCTCAGACATGGTAGGATATTTTCTTGAGGTTTTTATGGATGACTTCTCTGTGTTTGGGGATACATTTGAGGGATGTCTGAGGAATGTAGAGAGAGTCTTGTCAAGATGCGAAGAAAAGAATCTAGTCCTAAACTGGGAAAAATTCCATTTCATGGTTAAAGAGGGACTAGTTCTAGGCCATCTAGTCTCTGGTAGGGTGATTGAAGTTGATAAAGCCAAGGTTGACATCATTTGTCACCTTCCCTCACCCAAAAATTTCAAGGAAGTGAGGAATTTCTTAGGACATGTTGGTTTCTATAGAAGATTCATCAAGTTCTTTAGTTCAACCTCCCATCACCTTTGTGCTCTACTAGTAAAGGATGCTCCATTTGTTTGGACAGAAATCTGTGAGGGTTCATTCTCAACCCTCAAATCCTCTCTCACCACTCCTCCCATTATGAAATCTCCAAATTGGAACCTTCCTTTCAAACTTATGTGTGATTTCAGTGACTTTGTTGTAGGAGGTGTGTTAGGACAACGATGTGATAAAACTCCTTATGTCATTTCTTATACAAGAAAATCCTTAAATAATGCCCAAATCAAATACACCACCACTGAGAAGGAGTTACTTGCTATTGTGTTTGCCTTAGAAAATTTTAGGTCCTACCTCTTAGGATCCCCCATCACTATGTTCACTGACCATTCTTCACTAAAATACCTCTTCCAAAAACAAGATTCTAAGGCTATACTAATTAGGTGGGTCCTTCTCTTGCAAGAATTTGACCTCACAATCAAAGATAAAAAGGGTGTTGAAAATGTTGTAGCTGATCACCTCTCTCGGATGGAATTCAAAGACAACTCAAATCACCATTCTGTGTCTGATTCATTTCCTGATGAACACCTATACTCTGTGAGTGACTGCCCTTGGTATGCCGACACTACTACAAATATGGATTATAATAGTGCTAAAAACGGCCTTTAACAGCGCTAAAAAAGCGCTATTAATTTCGGTGAAGATAAAGGGGGGTCCCCTTTATCAGCGCTAAAAATAGCACTCATAAAGGGGGACGTTTATCAGAGCTAAAAAAAGCACTGATAAAAGTGCCCCTTTATTAGCGCTAAGCAAGAGATGATAAAGGTAGTATTTATCAGCACTATTTTCAGCACTGATAAATGTATAATATATCAGTGCTATTTTGAGCGCTGATAAAAACTACCTTTATCAGCGCTCAAAATAGCGCTGATATATTATCAATTTATCAGCGCTTAACTAGTGCTGATAAAGGCCAAAGATCCTATCCAAAACCATAACCTGCACAGAACCTGCCCAGCACCTGCACACATTACAACACATGCACATAGTCCAAGAAAAACCAGCACACAGCACACACAACACCCACACACAATGCACGAAGAACAAAAACGATACATACATTTACTTGAAATCATGAATACAAAACAACACACTTCTATATACATTTCAAACAATGTTTAATTTGGTTATAATTACATTTATCCAACAAATAGTTAAAAAACAATGATATTCCATCCTTTTTGCATCCATCCTCTGTAAAAAATTGTCATCCATGGCGGCAGTTTCCTAACAAAGCATTCAAACTGAGGAAAAAGATTTCACCTACATAATAAAACAAATATTATGTTAGTAATACAATAATTAAATAAATAATGGGGTTGCTAAATGGAATTATACTAGTGAGGCACAAAACATAAAATAACCAATTAACGAAATTGGTGCATGGTTAGGGCTAATAATCTATAATAATCAAATGGCCCAATGTTTAGTAGAACATGGATACATGTCCCCCCATTCCATAAAAAAGAAGCACCCCTGCCCCCTTCCCCAGCACACCCCTTCCCACTGCACTTCCACCCTTCCCATTGCACACCCCCCTTCCCACCCCTACATATTTCAAAAGAACCCAGCACACCCCCTACCCCTTCCCCCTACCACTTTGCCCCCTTCCCCCTCCCCCAGAAAACCACCCCTTCCCTCTCACCCTGTCCCCTGCACATCATAAATAAAATACCATGTATGGAAATTGTTATCAATTTACATTATACACATCATATATATCAACACATTCTCATGTACTTTCATTCAATGTAAATACACATATATTGAATCTCTACATTTCATAATAAAACCCTCTTTAAATTTTACAAACACATTAAATCCATTTGAAAACACCCATAACACAACTTTCTCATTTCTTCAAACACATTTAATGGACTTAAGCATGAAAATACACAATAAATACAACTGCATTCATTTTAAAAATAACTTTCAAGTCTACACACACCCCAAATTCCTTTGATAACACATTTTTAACCACACAAACATTTTATATAGTACACTTAGCAAGAAAATACATCATAATAAAATCATCATATAATGTAAAAGCATGGAATCACATACATAAAGCGTGGAATCTTCTTAAATCTGATGGAAAACATAAAACCACACCTCCACAATACCTTAATAAGGGATGATTAAACATTAATATTGAAAATATTAATGGAAACCCATGTTTAACTTGTGGTATTCCATGAGTTTAACATCCCACAAGGATAGAGGGTCATGATTTAATGTCTTACAGAGATGTAAGACCTGGGTGGATCAAAACACTTATAAAGGTGGATCAGGTAGGTACATCTCTAGGAGGAAGCACCTGGAATGTTTACCTGATAGATGGATCAAAACGCCCAATGAGGTCTGACCCAAGTGTGGTGCATCCCATAAAGGTAAGGTTTCTCATTTGAAGAATTATTCGGATGCCACTAAGGGAAATACAAGAGGGAAAATAAGCGAAGGTGTACCCCAGTGAGGGGGTCACCATGGTTTACCATTGGTTGGGATTTAACCTCATGGAGGCTTCCTACGTACCCTATTTAGAATACAAGGATCAAAACCCATATATTTAAAAGAAGTATGTTGTGGGTATTACCCATGGTTATCTTCCCTTCACACTAGTAATACTCTTGGTTGGATGAGTATGGGTATTGTGGGGCTTATGCATTGTCAGATTCTCAGGTTCTTCTAAGAGTAGCAATGGGATGAATGGGACATATGTGCTAAGATGGACCATGTGAATGGAGTGATCCTTGTAAAGAGGCACGAGGAACAAAAAACATGTGGAGCTATCTGTAAACATAATTTATAGTGGCCATGGGGCTTATCAGACTCCCCATACCTTCTATAAACACCTCAAAACATCACGAGGACTAGATTCTACATGATGGTGCATCACAGGGTTGATTCTTTTGAAGATGTACTGGTCATTTGATCTTGGATTTCATCTCAACCAGCCTTTACCTTACTTGAATTATCCTGGGACACATATTTTGGTTCCAAAAAACCCCTCAACGATACTGATTATCTCATGCATCTACCTAGAAATAATTGTGCAAGTCAAACAACAACACATGTGCTCAAATACAAGTTCAAACAAACGAGATACAGAAAATGGATTTTTTTGATCCTCGGTGGTTTTTTCGTTCACCCCATACACACTGCACACCATCATGCCTTAATTCAATATTGATTTGTTCAACGATCAATAATATGAATCTGGGGATAGAAAACATTAATAAATTAAGATTTCAATACATCAGAACATTCTCAATTCACCAAAGAAGGCTTGAGGATAATCAATCATCATATATAGATAACATAAGTGGTAGGAATTCACCTTCATCCTATTTGTGTACAATCTTCCATCAGGTATGTTGCCCATTCATTTCTAAACACATGTATATCATCTTCTGAATATGATTTTTTTCGACAGTCATAGTAGTACTGAAAAAATATAAATACACAAAGGATTAATAAATATTTTAAATGAAACCATAATTATTTTCGAAAATACCTCATCAGGGATGCTAGTTTGTTGATGAAATACGATCTCTTTCATAAATTTACAAACATAATAACCACAGTCCCTTCTGTTTGTTTGTTTTGGACTCTATAGAAACATCGACAACAATAAATAATTTGTTTTGATATCTGTTTGGATAGTGTAATGTTATTATATATACCCGGATACTTTTCTAGTTGTAGATCTTGTAGGCGTACTCAGCCTTATGCCTTGGATTCATTCCATGCATTAGACGATATTGATGCACCGCCCTATCATAACAGAATCCTCATTAAAAGATAACATAAATTATATAACTAGATGTTTTGTTTTAAAATGTTGGATCTAGTGTATTAAAAATTAATAAATGCCATCATGCGTGGTCGGTTTTTTGGATATCCATGCGTTGAATCTAGAAAATAAATCTTTGGAGTATCCAAATTGACTGCAATTAGCATCCAATGCTCCCTAAAAATAAAAAAAGTAATAAGTAAAGAAAGAAATTAAAATATAGTTGATATGATTAAATTGTAGAGTTTTACCCCTGCATCGTTGGTATTAAAAAGAGTCTGTCATCCGTAATTTTGTTTTCAAACGATTTGAGAAGGGATGACATTATTGCAGCCTCTTTAACAGAATCTATTTCGTCTTTTGAAGATGTGGTATTAGGACTAACGAGTCCAATTTATTGTTCATGGGGAAATCCCTTCAATTGTTTTTCATACATACGTCTGCGAAAAATATAAAATGAATTTAGTCAAAATTATCAGAGTATATCAGCTTTTATAATATCAAATCATGAAAACTCACCTCGTGTATACATTTACAACTGAGGATCCTAACCATTCATACTTGAGGAGTTCATTTACATTTTCAGCACTGATGAAATATGATATCTCCTCTCCATACATATATTTTTTGAAAGAAACTATGTGAGTACTTACTTCTTTCAACTTTGTATCCACATGATCCTGCAATGATATTAACTATGGATATAGAACGGGCGGGGTGAAGGTGCTCTCAATAGACCGTTTCAATAAGTTGGTTGATCTTTGAGATAGTTTTGAGCTGATATTTCGTTTCACCCCACAGTCTTTGTCATTATGTAATAATAGTCATCGGTTCAGACCTTTTTTCATTAAATGTTAAAGGTCCATCTTGAAAAATAAATAAGAAATGAATACCTTTTTGTCGACATGTTTTTTTACAAGAAATTTCGGCCGAGTGATGAATGTTACAATAGCTTTTTCAACCTTATAAATGTCTTCATCGTCATTTGGAACAGGTAGCTCGGCACTCGGCTCATTATCTGCGTTAATTGACACTCTAAGATGATCTTTTGGAAGCTGTCTGTTGTGTAGCATGTCGTTTTGCGTATTGAACACCGTAACCCTCATTACAAGGCGATAGATGGGAGTTGATAAATATAAATCACAGTCATTTTCACCCTATGGAATATTAGTACAGGAAAGGTATAAGTGTCTATGTTAATCACATTTCACAGAAACAATTATTAAAACATTGATTACCTCATCTAAGTCAGGTTTTTTAGGGTAATGGCTCACCTCAAAGCTGGTTGGGGGAGGGGCGAGATCGTCACGCACGGGTTGTTGTTAAGTTTTTTCTTATCTTTTCCTCCCCCACATCAATTTTTCTATCAGATATCTCTGGTATTGCAATTCTTCTTAAAAAATAGATAATTTTTCTTGCATCTTTTCCTTTTTTTCATTTTGATCCCCCGCTTGTTTTTGTTTGTGAAAATATGTTCGGGGTTTCACCCCAAAACATGCACCTCTGACGTGGCCATACTTTTCTGGCTGCTTCAAGGCTGCTGAAAGTATGTCTGCATCTGGTGCAGTTATTGTTGATTCTTGTGACTATTTCAGATAGAAAATATAGAAAAATAAGTATTTCTTGTAATGTAATAGCGATTTAAAGCAACTCAAATTTATATTATGTCATACTTACACATGTTTCCCACACTTTTGTGTGTTTTCATCTATCAATTTCCCCTCTTTATTTACACGAGCCTCCTTCCATAGAACATGGAGTGGGATGGATATGGCTTTCGATTTCGATTAATCAATCTGCATATAAACAGAGAAACATGGTTATGGTGTTGTTTTATGTCACATACTAGTAGTAGGGTAGATTTAAAAGACGTACCAATTTTTTATCAAGTTCAGCGTACCCCATCCTTGCTTTACAGTAAGGGTACGCTGGTTCTGTTGTGCATTTTTTATTTTCAGCACTCAGTAGCTATTTCATAAATAAAAAACTGTCAATCAGAGTGATGAATACAAGCAAATGTCAAACAACGTATTACCCCACACAATGTAACTAAATAGTATGCTCCCCACAACAGTTTCTAAATGCATCCCACGCTCCTTGGGATATCAAGTGTGCGTAAAGAGGAGGTGGGTGTGTCTTGATTTTCCATTGTGCATCTTTAAGATGATATTTTGTTAAAATTGTGTAGAAACCTCTATGAATCCTTCCTGAAACTCTTAATACATATTCCTTGTGCGATAAATCTACTATAAATGCACTCTGCAATGGATAATGAAGAGTAAGTCAATGTTTTGGTATTTTATTTTATTTTAATAAATTAAAAAAATGATATCATAATGTTTCCGTAATCTCTTCCCACATTAGTGTCTTCAGCCAGGTGACAACATGGTGTCACGACTGTACATCAATCAGCACGTGTTTCCGAGTGACAATTCCAATGTAGCTACTAAAGATGGATTTGTTGGGGTTAACATGTTGGCCTCGCTTATTCCATCCCACCTCAAATTTGATGCCTTTTTCTTTTGCCATAAGGATTTTGGCCAACACTGTCAAACTACGACGCTCTTGTTTTTTTTTGCACTTTCAGGGTTTCATTTCCTACCATTTCCTCAAAAGTAGCATCAATATCTTCCCCCGGAGTGCTAGCATCGGCAATGGGACCAACAGAAACAGGTTGAGAAACCTGTTGTACCTCAGCACTGGGACCAGCAACAACAGGTTGAGAAACCTGTTGTTGCTCTGCAGTGGGACGACCAGCTGCTGGTTGAGAGACCTTTTGTGCCTCGGGATTGGGCGCATCAGCAGGTGCAGAAGTCATTATCTGCAGAAGTGGTTTAATATTTAATTTATATTACATAAAAACAACAACAAACAGATAATAACATAACATAACACAATGTATGTTACAATAAACAAATAACCTGATTATTGTACTATTTTTTATTCTTTAAAGGCTGAAGTGATTTGACTCCTCTATCGACTATGTAAATTCCTTCATTGTGGTCTCCTCTGACATACAAAACACCGTATATATTTGGACTGATGTGAAATTATTGTGAAGTCCCTATAAAAGGGTCAACCTCCGTTGAACTTTCATCTGACCCTTCAGTTGTTTTGGTCGATAACAGAACAATTGACCAATTTCGGTTTGCGGGGTCTGGAACATAAAATACTTGTACTGCCTGTGATTCCATTATAAATGGTTTGTCTTTCTCCCCTTCCTTACTGAAATTAACTTTCACGAATCCTAATTCATCTATTTTAATAGCACTCCTATTATCAACCCACTTGCATTGAAAAATCGGCACTTTGAATTTCGTATAATCCAACTCCCATATTCGTTTGATGATGCCAAAGTATGACATATTCGCATAAATTGGATTTTTGTCCTTAGCACCAGAAACATGCATCGCCTCAGCCACAAGTGTAACCCCGCTATTATGCATGGTACTTTCTTCATCATGTTCATTAATATAGAATGTATAACCATTAACTGCATAAGCATTTTAAGATAATACGTACACACTTGCTCCTCCAGCCAGTCATCGAAGTCGTTCTGAAATTGAGTCTGGATTTTTATCTAACTGCTTAAAAATATGGTCTCGAAACCATCCTATAAACTGTTGACTATGTGTATCTGATGTCCCTTTTTCATCCCTAGAAGGATTCAAATGCCTAGTAATCTATTTGTGGGTTTGAACATATGGTTCAACGTCGAAACTGTTATGAAAAACGTAAAGGTGGGCCTGCTCACGATCTGTAATATTGATTGTGACAACCTCTCTTCCAGAAATTCCTTCACCCTCAAGCCACTCAGTGTGACGAGATTTAGGTAGGCCAATGATTTCCAAACCAGACAGGTATTTGGTACAAAATTCAACAGCTTCCTCAACAATATATTGCTCTACAATACAACCCTCTGGCCGACTTCGGTTTTTGACATACCCTTTCAAAATATTCATATACCGTTCAATGGGGTACATCCATCTATAATGTACATGACCACATAGTCGATTCTCTCTCACCAAATGAACCATAAAATGAACCATCAAATGAACCATCATATCGAAAAATGTCGGCAGGAAGAACATTTCCAATTCACATAATATGGCGGAAATTTCTCTTTCCATAGTTGGAAATTTTTCCGGGTCTATAACTTTGCTGCATATAGATTTGAAGAAGAAACAGATCTTCGTTAATGTATGGCAGACATTTTTGGGAAAAATGCAATGTAAAGCTATAGGAATTAGATATTGCATCAAAATATGGAAGTCATGTGATTTAAGACCCTTTAATTTTAAATCTATCATTGACACGATGTTCTTGATATTTGATGAATACCCCTCAGGAACCTTTACGTCATTCAAGAAGTTGCAAAACTGATATCTCTTCTACCTGGAAAGAGTGTAAGTAGTAGGAGAAAGAAATGTTCATTTTTCACCCTTCACTGGTGCCTACTCTTCTCGTATTCCCATCTCAACCATGTCCAATCTAGCCTTTATTCCATCCTTTGTTTTGATGGGTGCATTTAGCAATTTACCGATGACACTATCACATACATTGTTTTCAACATGCATAACATCAATAAAATGTCTGACATATAGACAATTCCAGTATGGTAATTCAAAAAAATCTGATCTCTTTTTCCAACCAGTTTTTGTACGGTTTTTTGAAAACGGTTTTCCAAAAGTAGTGTCCAAAATTTTCACTTTCTCAGACAATTGGTCACCTATTAGTGGAGACGGTGTTGTAAATTCCTCTAAACTTAAATCAAATGATGTCATCCAAGATCGGTACTTATGTCGTTGGGGTAGAAAAATGTGATGTCCTAGAAAAACGGTTTTCGATGAATGTTTCAACCTAATTGACTGTGTACCTTGTTTGCAAACGGGACACCCTTGAGTTCCTTTAATTCTATATCCTGACAAATTTTCATAAGCAGGAAAGTCATTTATCGTCCCGTACAACATGGATTTCAAATTGAACTGTTCATTTTTGTAAGCATCATACATCGTAACACCTCAATCCCACAATATTTTCAAATCCTCGATCAATGGGGCCAAATAAACATCAATATCATTATCCGATTGTTTTGGTCCTGATATACGCATAGATAACATGTTGTATTTTCGTTTCATGCATAACCATGGTGGTAAATTATAATTTACCAACATAACCGGCCATGTACTGTGACTGCTTCTTTGAAAACCAAAAGGATTCACCCCATTTGTAGATAACTCCAGATGAAGGTTTCTCGGCTCGTTCCCAAATTTAGGATACTCGTGATCAATTCTCTCCCACTAAGGAGAGTCTGCAGGGTGACATAGTTTCCCATATTTAATTCTTGTATCTGCATGCCATGTCAATTGTCCTGAATTCTGTTCACTTCCATATAGGCATCTAAACCTAGGAATGATTGGAATGTACCATACAACTTTCATAGTACTAGAATCATCTTTCTTGTATCGGGAAGAACCACACTTTGGGCATTCTTTAAGTGATTTGTGGTCCTTGAGAAACAATATAGAGTCATTCGGGAAAACATGTATTCTTTCAGAGATCATACCCATCGATCGTAGCATTCGTTTGGCATCATATGTTTGGCTTGGGAGTTCATTATCTTCTGGGAGCATGTCATTCAGGAGAGAAAGTAGTTACGTAAAACTGGCGTCACTCCACCTGTTGCCTGCTTTCAAATTATACAGCTTCAATACGGCTGACAATGCTCTATATTTAGTGAAACCAGCATACAATAGAATTTTTTCACAACTCTTTAACTTCTCAAACAATTTTGGGCAATCACGAAGTTCATCTTCAACTGTCCTTGTAATTTCTTCAATACGATCTTCATCATCGTTCACATCTGTAATCACACCCTCCATACAATCTTCTTCACTGTTCATGCTTCTAATCATATCAGATGATCTATAAAATGTCGTGTTCTCTGAGTCACTACCTACATTGGTTTTTTCCCCGTGTTTATTCCAACATGTATAACTTCGATCTATTCCGTGACAGATCAGGTGCTCTTCCAACTCCTCTGGACTAATTTGTCTTGAATAACAACAACGTAAACACGAACAGAGGATTTGAGAAGGGTCACATGCATGATCTTATGCAAACTTGATAAACTCTTTCACGCCATCTTCATACTCTTTTGTCAACCGATTGGCATTCATCCATTCTTTATTCATATTCATCATCTTTATGGGTTCGATCTCGAGAACTTGCCTAATATTATGTTTTAATTAATCAGGTAGCATTGTTTGGGTTTTATAAAAACAAATCATGGTACAAATGCCTTTAAACACATGTGAAATCCATATAAATGGTGTGTCCAATTGGGTGAACATCGTGTATGTATAAGATACCTGATTTAATCTGACATATATCAAATTTATTCCAAGTTAATCTTACAAAGACTGAATGATACCTTAGAAAATACATGACATTTAGTACAACTTGAGCTAAAGCTACGTACTTTATATACATATTGAGTCACCTCACTAGCTATGCATCACATTTTTGTGGAATACATGGTGTGTAGTCCTTACATGAACACTAGGGGTGTATAGTCTATACACATCAAGTCTCTATATGGTATCAATACATGGTGTGAGTGAAGTAAAACACATGTCATCCTGGGGTGTTCATTCATAAGTCATGTATACGTAAATTACTAATTTATATATTCCAATTTTCAACAAGAACCAACCAACATTCAATTCATTTAGTGCGCAAACAAGGACCACCAATGGCCACGATTTTTAGCGGGGCCTTTAGCCCGTACATTTCACATTATAACCATAAATACAAAACAGTAATAACATGAGAACAAGAGGAAACCAATGAGTAATAGGAGAAAATAGTAATAAATATGATGTTATCTCAATGTAATCAAGGTGATGATAAGATGTTGGTCAATATCAACTATGGGTTGGGAGTACACTAATATTTAATTGAAAAAAAACTACTAAAAACTGATCCAGAAAAGGATGAAATATCCTATTCATCAAGTCCCTTAATACAACCAATGCATTAGTTAAACCAAAAAAATCGCTAAAAATTAATACAGGCCATAACTACTCCTAAAAGCAGTCCATGGTAGGTCCATCGATGTCCAACTCATCTAATGGTATCCTAATGTAAAATCTATCTTGGATAAGATCATAGAACCTTATAGATGATCAATGTGACTATCAATGCATGGATGAGGATACGTATTCATGACTCTCATTAGGTTCAATCTCCAATAATCCAACAAAAGAATAAATACCAATCAACCATCTATTTTAGAGAACTATAAAACCCCATGGTAAAGTACTATGCCATATGAAACCATTATATTCTATATCATCAAATTGTAATTCAAACAACTGATGCTCTTTTAGTGTTATTTTAGAAATTGTGATAGAAACTAAATTTTCTCCCAAAACTAACCAGATTATAAATTTTATCTCTTTATTAAGAAGTAAATTTTATACCTCATTAGTGAAAACATCCTAAAAATGTACTACCATTGGGGAAAAAGAATCCTACAACATTCTATCAATATCTACAATATACTTGACTATTTGATCCATTAGGGTACAATAAATATATAATTATAACATGATATTTAAAATTAAATGTGGAAACATGAAATCATACAGACTCCTAATAAACCCATAATACAAAAAATATCACCTAGTATGTCTTTCACATATACAAATAAATAAATTATAAAAAAAACATGCTACAAAGAATAAAGGTACCATTAAATACTTATATTGGTCAACTTGTTTTACAAATTGTTTATCTTCATCCGTGACTTGTACTTTCACCCATGAATTTGAAGGTGAGTATGCGTACACAATAGTTGAACTTCTTAGAGTAGAGTTTCTTGAAGAGTATAAGATACATGAAGCAATGAAGATCATTAGAGTGTTGGAGAAAATGTGGTTTCAGTGTAAATGCATTTTGGAATGATCATAGCTATTCATTGTGGCAATCTTCTGGTGCAACGTGGCCTAAGTTACAATACCTGTAAGTTGTAACTTAGGCCGCGTTGCACAAGCCAATTGCCACATTGTTTGTAGCAACCACATTTGCTCTAACACTCTAATGATCTTCATTGCTTCATGTCTCTTATACTCTTCCAGAAACTCTTCTCTAAGAAGTTCAACTATCGTGTACGCATACTCACCGTCAAATTCATGGGTGTAAGTACAAGGAACAGATGAAGATAAACAATTTCTAAAACAAGTTTACCAATGTATGTATTTAATGGTACCTTTATGCTTTGTAGCATGTTTTTTTCTAATTTATTTATTTGTATATGTGACAGACATACTAGGTGATATGTTTTGTATTATGGGTTCATCTTTTTCTAATCATATAACTATGAGACTATGCTATGTGATGAAAATTAATATGGATCCATCATCATTTCCATTGGGATATTCTTTGGGAATTCGTATAACCATAATATTAAAAACTATTTCCTTTGTATCTCATACATAAATATTCAACTCAAAGGGGTAGAACTTACTGCCCATGGTAATTAAAAAATAAAAAAAAATGAAAACAATGGTTGGTTATCCACAGAAGTCATCACACATAACCTTGGTAGACCTCTCACACAAGTGAACCAGCATAACTAACCAATTACCATATACTTCATCTTAGAGTAATGATATCCCTATGGAACCTATAGGGTATCCAATTCTACATCATTCACAAACAACCCACTTGTGTTTCTAAATATCAATAACATCTCCGATTTCGACACTCATCACTAATTATGAATCACATACCTAGACATAATCATAATCCCATTAAGACCACACTATCTATTATGGAAATCCTTACTGGAATTCGGCTCAAGATATGGTATCATTCCTATCTCACATCTATATTCACTATTTGGTCCTCACACACTCAAAATATAAATAATATACCAAGGGAATACCATCCATGGAACACACATCCCACCTTGAGATCACGAGGAGGAGGGGGAAGAGGCGGCGGTGGTCATGGAAGCAAGGGTGGAGGCGGCGGCGTTGGCAGAGGTGGTGACGACGGCGACGACAGAGGCGGTGGCAGCGGCGGCAGAGGCGGCGGCGGTCGCGGCAGCGAGGGTGGAGGCGGCAGAGGCAGAGGCGGTCGTGGTAGTGGGAGCGGGAGCGGGGGAGGAGGCGGTGGCGGCGTCGGAGAAGGAGGAGTACGAGGAGGATGAGGAGGAGGAAGGAGGAGAAAGGAGGAGGACAAGGAGGACAAGGTCGCGCGACGAGGGGCCTGGCTCAGCTTCCACGAGAGCTTGAATGCGTGCAAGCGAGGATGGCCTGTTAGGGTTATTAAATAAAAACCGATAGAACCTTTATCAGTGCTCGTTAAAAGCACCGATAAAGGTATGCTTTATCAGCGCTAAAATAAAAGTGCTGATAAAACATTCATTTATGAGTGCTTTTTTAGCGCTGATAAAGGGCTACCTTTATCAGTGCTAAAAAACGCACTGATAAATGTTACCATTTATCAGCGCTAAAAAAAGTGCTGATAAAGGAGTACCCTTTATTAGCGCTTATTTTAGCGCTAATAAATGTAACATTTATCAGCGCTTTTATATAGCGCTGATAAAGGCATACCCCTTTATCAGTGCTTTCTGTTTAGCGCTGATAAAGGGCAGCGCTTCCCTTGCCATGTTTTGTGGTAGTGCGACATAGCCAATTTCTTAGTTACAAGAGTCATTCCAAAATTCTTAGGGACTCAATCTCGAAGGAAATTCATTTATGATGTTAGAAACTATGTGTTTGATGATCCATACCTCTATAAGTTCTGCCCTGACCAAGTCATTAGGAGGTGTGTCCCAGAATCTGAACAAGAGCCCATCCTTAAATTCTATCATAGTGAGGCATGTGAAGGTCACTTTTCCTCTAAAAAAACTTCTGCTAAGATTCTTCAGTGTGGTATCTTCTAGCCCACCCTCTCAAGGGACTCCTACACATTTTTTCAAAGCTTTCATAGGTGTCAACAAATAGGTTCCATCACAAAAATAAATCAAATGCCACTCACTCCCATCTTAGTGATTGAGATCTTTGACTACTGGGGAATCAATTTCATGGGTCCTTTCCCAAATTCTAAAGGATACCTCTACATTCTATTAGTTGTTGATTATGTCTCAAAATGGGTTGAGGCCATTACCACAAAATCTAATGATCATCACACTGTGATTAGATTCTTAAAAGAAAACATCTTATCAAGATTTGGAATTCCTAGGGCTATCATTAGTGATTGTGGAACTCATTTTTGCAATCGTCCATTCTCATCACTCATGGAAAAGTATGGAATTTTTCACAAAGTGTCCACTGCGTACCACCCACAGACCAATGGTCAAGCTGAGTTAGCCAATCGATAAATCAAACAAATTCTTGAGAAAACTATCAATCCTTCTAGGAAAGATTGGTCTGAGAAACTCTTGGATGCTCTTTGGTTATATCTTACAACATAAAAAACAATCCTAGGAATGTCCCATATAGGTTGGTTTATGGAAAGTCATTCCATTTTCCAATGGAGATTGAACATAAGGCTTTTTGGACAATTAAGAAAATGGATTATGACCTCTCATTGGCCGAAACAAAAAGGAAATTAGATCTCAATGAACTAGAGGAACTAAGGATGGAGGATTATGAAAATTCAAGGATCAATAAAGCTAGAGTTCAATCCTACCAATCTAGGAATATCAATGTTAAACATTTTGAACTGGGAAAATTTGTGCTCTTGTATAGTTCAAAACATAATTTACACCCGGGAAAGTTAAGGTCTAGATGGTCATGTCCATACATAGTGCATAAGGTATACCCCCATGGGGCTGTTGAAATTCAAGATCCCACCAATGGTCAAACATTTAATGTTAATGTTCATAGAGTCAAACCATTCATATAACCATTACAAAAACATGAAGTTGATGAATAATTGTGTGAACCAACCTTAGATGAAAAAAATAATTAATCAATTAGAGGTCTATGTCGGGTTAACGACGTTAAACAAAGTGCTGCATCGGAGGCAACCCATGGTTTTCATGTTTCCAATCTTTTTTGAATCATCATTATTTTTCAAATAGGATTAATTAAATTTGATATTTAAAAAAAAATATAGACTATTGACCTGTTCTTATTTTATGAGTATGGATGGGTATAAAAGGGGAGCACCATATTCATCTGTGTCACGCGGTGTGATCCCTGAGTAATAACTTACCCAGAAATTTAAAAGAAGACAATGTATCATTAGTTTGATTTAAAAAAAATAGGGAAAACCATAAAAATGATGATACATGGAATTAAATAAGTCATTGTGTTGTTTGTTTTTTCTAGTTTTTTATTCTTTG
The DNA here is from genome assembly GCA_963277665.1 of Viscum album. NCBI lineage: Eukaryota > Viridiplantae > Streptophyta > Magnoliopsida > Santalales > Viscaceae > Viscum > Viscum album. The sequence goes on along the minus strand of CAUJRU010001980.1, from coordinate 45,448 downwards.
TATGGTTCAGGGACTATTTTGGGTAATACATGTTCAGTCAAGGATGTTCCTACATCCCCCAAGAGATCATAGGACTAATTTGGAGCAGCAAGAACTTCAACTTCAACCACCAGGTGACTTCATTCCATGATCCTCATATTTTAATTTCCTTTTTGAAATTCCCTTATCTACCTATAAACCTTCTAAATTTTCATTTCTTGAAACACTGGGGACAATGTTGTTTTATGTTGGGGGGAGATGAAATAAAAAAAATTAATTTTGTGAAAAAAATGATTTGAAAAAAAATGTGTGTAAATAGAAGGAAAAATTCCTTTAACTATGAACATGGAAATACACATTGCACACTTTGAAACTGAATATCAAATAATTTAGCATGCCCCTATTCTGATTTTAGTCCTTGTATAATTCCATGCGCATATATTTTGGAATGTGTGGCTATCCAATGTGATATTTCATCGTTTATATTTTCATCCAGATAAAAAAAAGATCACAATGCACGTCCTTTGGATAGTGGGGTATTAGTTTGAGTTCATGGGGTCCCCAAATAAATAGCATAGGTTTGGGGATCATTTTAGTTTTAATATGAGTATTCAATAAAAAAATTTTAAAAATAATAATAAATTTGCACGCTGAACAATGAAATTACCTAATGCGTGACTTTCGGCACTTGGGGATCGTGACTCCATAGTTGTCTGGCCCAGAGTTAGTAATTTTATCTCTATTTTTAGTAATTTGAATTTTTTTTGACTGATTTAACACGAGATGATGCTCGAGTATTTGGGCTTCACTTGGTGCCCTAAGGTATTTGAGCCTGGGAGTCATCGACAAAGTCTCCCTACATGGGTTGACTCTTTTGAGTGCAATTTCAATTACCATGGAAAAATTGCAAACAAAAAAAACAAAAAAAAAACAAAAAATATATATTACAAAAAAAATTGAATACTCATCTTAATATTGAAATGTGATTCCACCCAGCACTTTCTTCATTTACCCCTTGAATAAAGATGAACTCCCATGTCTATTGTAATGCACAACACATCCTCATACTTAATTGATATTGGATGAAATATAGTAATGAATTTGAACAAAGGAATGATATTGGGATTGGGATCTGCTTATGAAACTATCATGTATTAAAATATTTTGATGGGTTTCATGATTTTTTGGTATAAGGGTTTTTAGTGATCATTGTGTATTAAAATGTTTTTGGAAAAGGGAATTTGAATTTCATATTGTTGAGATATATTTTTCTTGGGACTAGAAAAACTCAAGTTGGGGGGTGTGATTAGCCACTAAATGAGGCTAATATTCATTTTTAATATATATAATATTCATGTGATTTATTATTCATAAACACCATTTTAGTGAATTTTACACTTTGAACATCATTTCACATTATGATTGTAATTTCTCTTTAAAATGCACTATTATGTGGTACATTTTTGAACATCATTTAAAGCACCCAATGATTCATATGAATTTAAGGAATACATTTATCCATATTTTAATTTTATATTTTTTGTAAATTTATCTACACTTCAATATGAACATTTTTCATTCAGGGATTAATAGATAATTCATGGAAGAAGACAGAGATATTTTGTGATGAAAAGAAACAATTCTGGGGAAGTTAGATTGGACACCATCCCACTAATGAGAATTTCGGGCACAACATACAGGCCCAATGAATCCCAAATTTCATATAGACATGTATAGGAACAAATCACTCTTCATGATCCAATGATAATTCGGCATCCATGGTGGTCATTAAGGTGTCCCAAGTTAGAGATAAAATTCTGGGCCAGATTCTGCGGCCCAGAAAAACAGTTCACTAATCTATTCATATCTCCGAATCAAAAACTCCAAATGGGACCAAATTTTACAGGAGATTATAAGAAATCAAGGGATCTATTTTCTTCTTCTATGGACCACTCTGATTCGGCCATCTAGAATTTCTTACAAGAGTGTCTGTTCGGTGGATGAAAGTTGGCTGCCACCTCGGGTCAAGTGTGGAAAAGTCCAAGTTAAACAAGTTTTCCACCACCCTAGGCCTACCATAATCAAGTGGGATGCTTTGTAATGTTGGAGGATCGACCCAAGGCTCCCAAAATTCCTATTTAAGGCAGTGGTGGTGGAGGATTTGATGATATTTTGAGCTTTCTTTCATTGTAATGTTATGCTGTGATTTTGTTGTCTCAAGTTTTCCTTTCACATATAAGTTGTTCAATTCACTTTAGTTTCTTAATAAAAGTTCTTATTCTCTTCTTATTCTGTTGTTCTTCATATCACTCTGATACCATTGGTTTAAGGTGTGAATTTATTCACACTAAACCTTGTGAAATTATCACACAACGGTGGAGTGATCGTTATTTTATTGTGTTTTTTTACTTCTCCAATTCCTCCCTCATGAGTGTACTTTCCGCTTCCATTGAAACCATAGAATAAATGGAGGGATAACGCACTTATGGGTTGATACAAGGGAGTATAAAGGGGCTGGATTGGATGCTATTTATCACCCCATTAATATCTAATCACTTTCTTTAATTGAGATTTTTATTTGATGATTTTAAACTCCATCCTCCTTATTGAATTTAAGGTCACACACTTCAAGTGCTAATACGAACCTTTACCTTGATGTGCTAAAAACATTGATCTTTTAAGTGTATAGGTGATTAGTATTAAAGGGGGTAGGTATTAAACCAATAAGTGATGATGTTTTTTTATCTTCTTAAATGAAATCAACTCAAATATAAGTAATTGAAATAATTGAAAAGAGAATACGTCCAATCTACCCCAAGTGATAACCTAGGATCAAATCATTATTTTAAATTGAATTCACTTAAGTCATTTAGATTTCCTTTAAACTCATCTAAAATCAACCCAAGTTGGCCACTTCATATCCAAAAACAGTCCTTAGAATGTAGGTGTCTATAGGTTTCCTCTTAGGTCTCTGAGGATTCGACAACCCAAGCTAAACTACAAGGACCATCCTACCTTCTTCTCTTGGGAAAATTTGAGCATGAATAAGGTACCGCCTTTTTGCCTTTACCATAGGCGAAAGGTGGCACCCCCTACTACTTTTTCATTTTATCAATCTGGGCCGAAAGCAGTGGGGGTGAGGGAAGGTGACATTCCCCCTACCGCCTTTGAACTAAACCAAGTGGTGGTAGTGAGGATTCTTACTTTCAAGCATATTTAAAAAAAATATCCTAGACATATTTTAAAAAAATTCAAAAACTGATAAAAATCCAGTGACCTTCCATGTGTGTTTTGCTGAAATCAGACATACTATCGGAGAAGATATACAGTACACAGTCTCTGTATATATGTTTAATCGATAAATAAATAAATATATATATATAATCATTTTTATAAAAAAAATATATAAATACATATATAAAAAGTTTAAACATTATAATTAAAATTAACATATGATTTAACAAAATTAAATCAATAATAATAATTAAAATAAGGGATTTCAATTTAATAAAAAAATAAAACAAATAAAACATTGTCTATTTGGAGACATCTAATAAAATACAACATAAACTCTTAGCATAGACAATCTATCCCTTTTTCTAAAATGTAAAACCACAACAAAACTTTTTTTTAAATAATCCCCAATTTTCTCCCTCTTTTTGAAATTTTTCAAAATCTAAAAATAAATTTCAAATTAAAAATTATTAAAAAGAAAAATACAGTAAAAAAGTTGGTGATTAATTCCCCCTAATTCAAGAATTACTATTAACAAATAAAAAAAATAAAACAAATATTTGAATGATTTTCACTACCATAGATCTGTGAAAGGGATGTGTCAGATTTTATTAGTGATAAACAGAAATTGATGATAAAATCCTCACCTTTATCAGTGCTTGTTAAAAGTGCTGAAAAAGTTAACTTTTATCAGTGTTAAAAAAGCGTTGATAATGTTGTACCCTTTATCATCATTTTTTAGAACTAATAGAGATTATATTTATCCGTGCAATTCTTAGCACTAATAAAGGTTTTTAATAAAAAATTTGAAACAACAAAAGATAGATTAACTAGATCGATGATCAGGGAAAACAAGGGACTTCATCCAAGAAGTGAAGTCATTGGACCAAACATGTTTAACACCAGAAAAATAATGAGAAGCCAAAAGATGAGTGGCTTTGTTCCCATCCCTTTTGATAAAGTAGAAGGAGCACTCTGTGAAATGACAAAGAGGGGACCGAACCTTGAGAATCTCAAAACCAAACAATTGGGATGCACTCTCCTATACATTAATTTCCTTGCTGATGGTAAGACAATCCGATTCACTGATTAAATAATTCCACCGATTCTCAATAGCCAGAGATAAGCTAGCCCAAATTGCATGAGCCTCAGCTACTGATTAGTCCCAAAGAGAATGTTTCGACTCATAACTGGCCACATAAATACTTCCAGAGAAATCACAGACCATAACACCAAACCTGATAATCCCATTCCTTGGAAGGGAATATCTAAATTGGTTTTAAAAACACCTGGAGGGGGAGGAGTCCATTTGGTGATACTATAGATAAAATTTGGGTTCTCCATATGAGAATCAAGTAGAAATTTACTTTTAGACCAATAAACCATTTGGTTTAATGATCTAGTTGAAAATAACATTGTTGCGTCGCACCTAGATAAACCATGAAAGTATGCATAAGAACACTACCTTCTCTGTAGGAAGAGTAGAAACCCAAGAAACCAGTAGCACTGTGAGATTGTCCTATATCTTGAAAAACTAAGCCGCATTAGGAATCCATGTATTCAAAACATCATGCACCTCGGGACATTGAAAAACAACATGTGAGGGGGACTCTGGCTCCGCCTTGCACAATGGATGAGTGGACTGTCATACACATGGTAGAAGAAGAGGGAAATTTTTTAATGGGAGGATACTGGTTTAATCTTTCCACAAAAAATAGTGAACCTTATAGGGGGACCTCTAGGTGACACAAAACCTTCCAAGTTGTGTTGACATCCTGAATCAGTACATCAAGGGCTAGAATATATGAAAAATTCACTGAGAATGATCCTGAAATATCCTTGTACAAAAATATTGTCATGTCCCACATCACTAACACAAGGTATACATTGAATAATTTTAATATATCTCTCGTTAAACCACCTTTTATGTAAATCGATTCTCCATCCATTACCATCCTTGTTAAATAGGGTGCACATTGTTGCCACCTCAAATTCATTAACCGCTAGGGAGGTTTCTAAGAGACCATCAATTCTAGGAAGCCCTGGATCCTTTTAAATATTGATAATGGAGCAATCCTCGATCCTCCAATAGATTCCATGATAGAGAAGAGAACGTGATCCCTAAATACTCACCCAGAGGAAACATAGACGGGGGCCAAAATCCACCTTTTAGAAATCTGAGTGGGGAATGTACTTTGCATTGAAAATACAAGAAGATAGACAGTTAGTGTTTTGAAGAATCTTTCGGCCTTGTTTGGCCAACATATAATCATTTAAGAGGTGAAGGTCATGAAATCATATTCCCCCACATGATTTAGTGGTGTAAATTTTATTCCAGGCCATCCAATGGATTTTGTTCCAGCCATTGTTATAGACCCACAAGAAATTGGAAATACGTGTATGAATTTGGTAGAATATTAAGTCTGGGAGTTTAAAAAGATACATGATATAGCTTGTAATCACTTGAATCTCCGATTTAATAAGGATTCCCTTCCCCAACTTAGAAAATCTCTTTCCTGTCCATCCATGTATTTTTTTTCAATCATATCATGAATAAATGAGAAATTTTTTTTTTCTAAAAATAATCATTGGAATACCGAGGAATTTATTGTGTTTTTACATTATTTGGATACTCAAAACTTGATAGAGATCCTACTTCCTACTCAAAGAAACCCCTATACTGTAGGAAATTTCAAATTTATCAAGGATGACTATTTATCCAAAAGCCTCCTCATAGATGCGAATCAGATGGAACATTGAAATGAATTCTTCAAGCATGGCCCCTAAGAAAAGGGGGTTCTCATAAAAAAAGGATATGTGAAATGTTTAGGCTTTATCTGCAGACATTTTCCCCATGGATAACATTATTGCATGAAACCACTGAAATAAGATGAGAGAAAACACCAGCCACCAAAATAAAAAGGAACGAGGAAAGAGTATTCCCCTGCCAAAGGCACTTAGATGGGAAAAAGATACGACTGAGTTTTCCATTAATATTGATCCTAAAGGATAAATTTAAGACACATTATATAATAATCCCAATCCATTTGGAGCTGAAACCCATTTTTGTCAGGTCACACTGTAGAAAAGACCACTCCACCAAATCATAATCCTTAGTAATATCAATCTTCCAGGATATAATACCTCTCTCATCCATTGATCGAGTTTTCATAAAGTAGAAATTTTTTTGGCCAATAATGGAATTGTCTATAATGATCCTTTTAGGAACAAAGGAATTCTAATTTTCAGAGACAATAGTCGGTAACCAATGACGAATCGATTCTCCATGATCTTTGAGAAAATATTATAAGAAACATTACACGAGATAATTGGCCTAAAATATGAGACAATAAGGGAGTTTTATGTTTTGGGATAAGAGTGATATTAGTTTCATTAAGTATGAAAGTATTCATTTTCCCCACCCAAAGGTCTCTCATGAGGGCTGATATATCTGGCCCAACAAAAATGCCAATTTTTTTTGATGAAAAGTGCACGAAATCCATCTATCCCTGATGCCTTAGTCGAATGGATTTTTTTGTGGCCCCACAGAATATCCTCATCGGTAAGTTCATGAGAGATATGATGATTAATAGAATAAAAAACCACACATTTAATATAGGATTCTGTTGGATTGGTGTAGCGACGCAGACTTCTTGTGCGGTTGGTGGAACAATGATCGTCTTCCTCTCCATTTGTAGCCCATTTTCAGGCTAGGGTTTGTGAACTGAAAAACTATGTAATTGTGCTCCCAATTATAGTGAATATTCTGCCTCTCCATGGACATAGGGATTATTCCCAAACCACGTAAATCATTTTTTCCTTTGTTCTTTTTTCCCCTTTTACTCTTCTATTTTTTTGTTGTTTCTGTCGTTGCAACTCCTGGAGTTTTCACAACAGATTCAACTTCATTAGAAAAATAGGAGGTCTCCACAATGTCTATATTTTTGAAGAATTGTATGATAATATTTTGAATCCCCACATCATTGGTGATAGCACCACCTCCATAATTATTCAGGAATGAGATGAAATTTTTTTGGTGCCCTGTTGAGGCCTTATGATAGAAATAAGAAGTGTTGACATCACCCTCTTTGATATGGGATTCTAGAGAACACATAGCCTAGAAGCATTCCTTGATGCGAAGTGCTTCATCCATCTCTGTTTCCATATCATCAATTTTGGACAAAGTGATATCAATGGGGGGTGAGAGTAGAGCACCATTAGTTTTCATTCAATGAAATTTCACATTCTGTCTGGATGATTCAATTTGGAAGCTATCTATGATTTTATGTTGAAAGCCACCTGATGAAAATTCTCCCCAATCTCAGGGTTACCAACCTTCCAACTATCCTGAATCATGTCTTCACATTATTTTTCTTTGTCCTAAAAGAAATCAAACTTGAATGGTTTAACATATCATGGTTTCCTCAAGTCATAAGTAGTTCCAATAGAAATGGGACAATGATATGAGGATACTGGGCTCAAGTGGGATATATGGAAGGGCCTAAATAAATTAGTCCAATCACTCAACCCCAAAAAAAGTGATGCCCTACAATGATAAGGGTGCTAATCATGTTTCCTCTTAACCAAGTGAAGGGTGTATCTGTATATCCCAGATTATAAATACTTTTCCTCATTGAATCTTGTTGTAAATCCATCATGGAAGTATGATATCTAGTGGCACCCCCTTCATTTGAAAACTGAAACATAATTTCATTGAAATCCCCTCTGAATAGAATTGGTCTTAGAAATTTATCCCGTAGGTTTTGTATAATCCTCCAGGACTTCCATTTGTCTCTATGAGATGACCATCAATAGATTCCAATGATGGCCCATGTGGGGGTTTTGTGATGGTGAATAAAGGTTGTGATGTGGTTAGGAGAAAAGGGGGAGACTCTCACATCCATAACTTCATTCCAAAAAATACAAAGCCCACTCGAGTGGCTATTATGAGGGACCAGAAGGCAACTATGAAAGCTAGATTAATTCCAAATACCAATCACATCCTTGAATTCTAATATGATTTTGTAAAGAAAACCCATATCAAGGTGACTTGAAGCACAATGGTGTTGAATCATCCAAACTAATCATGGGCTTCCAAGCCCATGATAGTTCTAGAAAAAGGTTTTCATTATGGTTGGAGGGACTGGATCAATCCAGTCTCCTATTAAATTTCAAGAAAAGAATCACTGCCTGTCGCTTTCCATATTTTAGGAAGATGTTATGCCTATTATTGGTCCTTGGAACCTTATTTAGTACCTCTATAGATCAATGTCATAATGTCAGATCCAGGTTCCCCTGTAGAAATCCTCTTCTATGTGCGGTGATTTTTTTGGTCCTGACATCGTCAAACTATTCATTTCATTTATATCCTCAAATGAACCACTAAGAGGGGTCTCTTTAGCAGGAGGGACTGGATCTTCGGGGTCAAGTAAAATATGCTTTGGCTTTTTGGGGGGACCATAAAACTCCCCTATCCCTGTTGGACTCTATATGGATAAGATTTCTTTCTTTAGTAGTTGATATTCCATACCGAGGGTAATGGAACCCGGATCGATCGGGTCCAACAAAGGGGTTGTCTTCATTAATTTTTTCAGTTTTGGATAAATGTTGCAATGTGAGGGAGGATATATAGGCCCCAATATAAAAATCTTATTATGGATTTATATTGCATGAACCGTGAGTGCTTTTACAATTTTATCCATGTCCTTATACCTTTCGGATTCTATAACATGGGAAGTTCCATAATTCTTTGCATGAAACCAAGGCCCGAACTGCATAATAATATTCCAATTTTCATCCACTTCCTTAGCATCACAGTATATTTTAGCATGTCCAATATGCCCACTAAAGAAGCAAAAGAAGGAAATTTTTTCATATTAATAAGAAATATTGATCATTGAATATTCTTCAGTAAGAAATGAACCACTTAGAATGGGGGAATCAATATCAACCAAAACTATGATTCTCACCGAGGGACCCCAAATAATTGGTATGATCGGTCCCATTCCATGAATGATCCCATCTGGTCCCCTATCTCATTCAGAATGCAATCTGATCTCACCAAAAGGGAATTTAAGATAACTAAATCTAAAATGAATACTTAGTGAATGACACATTTAGAAAGTCTTTGTCATTTTTAGATATTCTATAAGGATGATTTGATTATTAAAGGACCATGGTATCCCAGGAATAATATTCCATTTATCATTATCAATAAGAAATTCGAAGACGAGAAGCCCCAATCCAACCTCACGTATGGCCACACCATCTTGCGAGCACCAGATATCATGTAGCCTGTGTTTGGTCATGTTTTAGTAAAAGAAAAGAAATTTTTTCCTAATTCATAAAACAAAATAAAATAAAAGAAAAGATTTCACTTAATTTTGTTTGGATGCAAAATTTACTAAAAGAAAAGATATGATTGTAATTTCTCTCCATCTTGTTTGGTGACAATTGTTAGAAGAAAAGAAAATAATTTTTTTTGATAACAGGACAAAAATGACCCTTATTAAAAAATATTATTTTCCAATATTCAATTATTTCAAATAAAAAAATATTATAATATTAAATTTTATCTTTTTTTAATTAAATATATATATTTATTATAAATAAATATATTTTGTAAAAAAAATTTATATAATTATATAAACATGTTTTCATAAATATATATATATATATTTATAAAATATTATAAATATATATATATATATTAATATATTAAATATATTTTATGTAAATATTTAACTGTAAATACAATAATATTTTTTTTTAAAAACATTTATATAATTATAAATTTATATTTATAAATATCTCTATATAATTATATATATATATATATATATCTATATGTATATATATATAACAAAATTAAATTTGAAATAATTTTATTATTATTGATCTCGGTAGGTTCCGGTAATATTTTTAAAAAATATATTTTTTCAATACTCAATTATTTCAAATAAAAAATATTATAATTTTAAATAGTATCTTTTATTTTTATATAATGTAAATTATATAAACATTTAATTTTGAAATATATATTTTCAATGATTTTTTTATTTTTTTATATCATGTCAATTATAAAATAGTAATTTTTATTTTAATCAATCATTATATTTCATGTCACAAAATTCAAGTAAACATTAAACAAATAAAAATATATCAATAGAAATTTTAATTTTTTTAAAAAAAAATCACAAAAAAATGATTTCATATATTCATTTAAATCATTTAGACAATCCATATGTTTATTTATTTGAAAATTATTTATAATTCTTTGTCATTATTATTTATAGATTATGATGAACCAAATATTTACACATAATTAAAATTATTTATACACACATAATCAAAATTATTAATACACACAATCAAAATTATTAATTCAAGGTAATAAAAATTATTTATAAGTTACTTATATAATTTATTAATTAAAAATTATTAATTCAAGATAATCAAAAATATTAATTCAAAAATATTACATCAAAATAATTAATAATTAATAATTAATAATTCAAATGAATTATTGTTTCAAAATGATTAATTCAAAATAAATACTAATTCAAAATAAATATTAATTAAAAAATATTAATTCATTATAATAATTAATTGGAAATTATTTATAAATTATGTATATAAATTATACATATAAATTATTAATTTAAGGTAATCAAAATTATCCACAATCAAAATTATTTATAATTGTTTTTTATTATTACTTATAAATTACGTTGAAGTTATAAAAAAAATTATTTGTAAATCAAATTTAACAAAATATTATACACATGAAAAATACTATTATTAATAATAACCATAAATATGATAATTTGATAAAATATTAATTTTAAAAAATAGTGAATAAAATAAAATTTGAAGAAGAGGATAATATAGGAATTTTAAAATTTATAACACCTTGCAGGTTGGTTTCCTTCCAAATCACCACAATTTTAGGGTGATTTGAAACCTACAGTGAGGGGAGAAACATTTCTCTTCATTTCTCATTTGAGGCGGTAATGGGTTCCTTTTCCTTTTCCAAGAGAGATATTGACTTCCATTTGTTGAGCAAATCGTTCTCCATTATTGTTATTGGGGAAGAGAAAACAAATAGAATCCAAAAAACTCATCATTATTGTAGTTCTGAAACTGAACATTGGAAAAATAGGAGAACTCATGTCACCGTTGCAATCGCAAATCTGAAATATACAGATTTGGAGAGCCAGTAGAAAAATAGAGAACTGGGAAGGCTGATGTTGCCACTGATCTGGTCAAACATGAACAAATCAACGATAACAACAGGGAAAAACAATCGGAAAACTAGAAAACAATCAAAAAAAAAAGATATGGAAAACCGAGATCCAGGTGGTCCATTACTGGCATAGATCTGGAAATCTGGGAGAACAACTGGTAAACTGAGGAATCGATGGAACAACCATCGTCGTCGCAGTCAATGACCTGAGATAAGTCGGTCTGTAAAGCCAAGAGAACTAGTGAGGAACTTGGGAGATAGAAACATAGATCTGATAAGGGGTTATTCGGCAAAACCGAAGCTCATATCTGAAAAGGGGGTAGTCAAAGAAGAGGATTTGAGAAGGAAGGAACAATAATGAAGATCTGAGGAGGGACGATATCAGTGAATCGTGGTCATGGTCACCACAGAGCTAGTCAAGATCCGTTGATCCAAGGAAATCCTAATAAGGGAGGATGACGGTGAATCTCCTTAATGTAAGAGGAATGAAAATTATTGTCTCAGGTTCAGTTGTCAACCTGACCCTTAGGTTAATGGTACGTGTCTATAACATTTTCTATCCCTTCGATTAGAAATGGGTTTTCTAAACCACAAGGGAAATTCAGTTGACATTTGAAAAAACACGTCAGTCGGAGTTCTATGCGAATCTAGACATCGAAACCCTTGGCGAAGTTGTCGGCCGCATCTGAGATGAACCTGTCAGTGAGACTCGAAAGATATCTAAAGAGAGGCCATCAGTGGAAATCCTCGGTGAATGCATTGGCATATACATCATCGACAAATCCCTCAATGAAACCCATACCACATCCCTTATCAAATATAAGGCCAATCGCTTCTCTCGATGAAGGTCACTGTGTACCTATTGGTGAAACTCAAAGGGAATACTTAGTGAGGCCGTTGATGGATACCTGAGGGTGAATGCATTGGCAGAACCATCACTAACAGAGAAATCCTTAGATAAGCCATTCAAGAATCCCTCGTCAAATCTGATATGATTTTTTTGGTGAATTCATCGGCAAATATCTTGGCCAAATTTAGTTTTCTACTGCCAACGATGGAAGATGACAGGTGATTTATGAAATTTCTTTATGTTTGTTGGATGTTTTTTTATTATAAAGTCTGGGATATTATGGTATTTCATTATTTGTAAAACTTATGATGATATGGAGACAACTATATTAATATTGTCTCAGTTTATGTTTTGTTTGTTTTAGTTATTAGAATCGTCTAAATGTGATGTTTTGGTTTATTTGGTATGTGATGTTGAAGTTTCAATATTAAAGTTGAATCTTAGTTTGTTTTCCAGTAATTGCTAGAAGGAAAGAGATGAGTGGAATTACTAATTGATTTGTCTTAGTGCATATTTTCTGTCACTTGTAATATTAGAGAGATAATTCATACTGATTTGGTCTTGAATTCCCAATTGAATTCCCCAGTGGAAATTCGAACTCAAAATTCACAGTGGCAATTCGCACTGCCAATTACCACTGCCAATTAACACTGTTAATTCCCAATAGAAATTTCCACTGGGAATTCCCACTAGAAAGTCACGTTTCTATGAAATTATAATTTGGAACTACATTACAATTTATAGAATGTATTGAAATTGTAGAGTTATATTTCTAACATGTGTTTGAAATTCCTACCGGATATTCCAACTGAGCTGTTGAAATTTTTTAATGACATTAGGCATAAGATTAATCACAATCACATTAAATATCTACAAAATATTCTGTTTTGGAAGTTGTTTAAATTGTTTATTGATAACCTACTACCATTTGATGATTTTAAGAAAATTAATAGTTATATGTTATTTTTTCTACAATGGTTCAATGTTTATTTAAGAATGTTTGAGATAGCAGGTAGGCTGATAGATTTAAGGGTTGTTGAAATTTCACATATATTTGGTATTGAGGATGGAAACTTGCATGTGTTTGTTTCCTATACATTTTTCCTAATAGTTTTGCATTGTTGATGAGGAGGTTTTCTAATGCTAGTTGGCTATTTTCCCAAGGTGTGTTATGGAGAGAAATTTTTGAGGTTGTTAAATCTATTAAGGAGGATGACTTATCCTATGTGGATTTTTTTTCTTTCTTTGTTTTCCCGCGCGATGTTATTTTTCCCTACTTCTGGTTCTTATTTTGGTTGTAATCTTGTTACATATTTTAATGATGTATCAAAAGTGAAGAGTTCTTCTTAGGCTGCTGCTATTCACGATTAGCTTCTCAAATTAGTGAAAAAAATTAAGAACTCCCTTAAAAGTTGTTGGTTGTTCTGTTTGTTTACTGGTAAGGTCTTTAACTTTATTTAAATGATTAATTTCACCATGTTGGTTGACCATTTCTTAATAATGTTAAATGTTATAGTATTGGTTTTCTGAGAAATTTGGGAATGTTCTTCCCAAAATAGAGGGTCCACTATTATTCATACGGTGGTGTTTGCAAGATGTTGTTGTTGCTGTACAGGAAAGTACCAAGGAATTGATACTATTTTAATTTTTCGAACAGTCCACTATTTTTATATTAATTTATGAAATCTTCATTTTTGTTTTCACTATCCATTGTAGTCTTAAAGGAACTTTAGAAAGAGCTACGGGCTATAGTCAAGCCCTTGTGAGGGTAAAGAACCTTTTCAATAGGTTTTTGAAGGAATAAAACTTTATTTAAGTATGAAAGGAGAAGCACAAAATGTTTCCAAGGAGGATACTCTCAGACTATATATGGAGATGCAGAGATCTGGGAAGCACTAGACACTTTGGTCTCTCAAGGAGATAATGAAAGGCTGGGGAAGATACCAGAGGAGGATGAGATCCAGGCAGCCATGAGGAACATTAACCCGGAGAGTGCACCGGGTCCAGACTGCTTCCCGGGTGCGTTTTATTGGGATGCATGGGACATTGTTAAGGGTGATGTCATTGGAGAAATTCAGGACTTTTTCAGGGGAGGTATCCTCCCGCGGGTGGCCTCAGCTACCACTATGGTTCTCATTCCCAAAAGAAAGAACCCCTCCTCTCTTGCAGATTACAGACCGGTCAGCATGTGTAACATTCCATACAAGATTTTGGCAAGCATCATCAATTCAAGGATGTCTTCGCACCTCCCTCGATGGATCTCAATCGAACAACACGGGTTTGTGAAAGGCCGGTCCATTCAAGGGGCTATAGAATTATTGTAGGAGGTGTTGAGAGACTTCAACTTCAAGATGCATGGTTCTAATAAGGCGGTTAAACTGGATATGAGTAAATATTATGACAGGATTGAGTGGAGCTTCATCAACAGAGTGCTTAGGGCTATGGGATTCTCTCCTAGAGTGATCGATCTCCTATTCAAATGCTTAAGTTCCTCATGGATGGTGGTATCCTTTTTTGGGAAGACTTATGGTTTTTTCAAGCTGACCCGCGGATTGAGGTAAGGCGATCCCATTTCCCCTAGCCTATTCATCCTTGTGAAGGATACTCTCAGTCACCTCATTAATAGAGGATTGGATCAGGGTATTATTCTTCCTTATAGGATGAAAATGGACCTACCTATTGTTTCTAATTTTATGTTCGCGGATGACACAATTGTATTTATCAATGGTGGTAGGAGATCAGGGAGTGCCCTCAAAAGTATCCTTGAGGAGTACTGCTCTTGGAGCGGTCATCTTATCAACAACGGCAAGAGAAATTTCTTTATCTCCAACAAGTGTGGCTCTCATCGGGCCTCCTGGATTTGCAATACGCTGGACATGCAATGTGGATCCTTCCCCTTGGAGTACCTCGGTTCACCTATATCTTCAGGGCGACTCCGAGTTCATGATTTTGACCACCTTGTGAGCAGAATATCGGACAGAGTGCTTAACTGGAAGAACAAATACCTATCCTTCGGAGGCAGGATTTCCTTGGTTAACAACGTTTTGACGACCATTCCCATCCACACGATGGAATCCACCAATGTTCCAAAGGGAGTAATCAATAACATTGATAGGATTTTGGCCAGGTTTGTCTGGGATACTTTCTCAGAAGGAAAGATGCATTGGGTGGCATGGGAAAAAATTGCAAAGCCTATCTATGATGGGGGTATCAATGTAAGGACCTTCAGCAATACGATCCAATGCATGCAGGAAAAACCAGCATGATAAGCCATTAAAGAACGAATGCTGTGGGGGAGGTTGATGCCTCACGTACTGGCTGGAAGTATGAGTGCCACCAAAGGCCATGTTTCTCCCTTTTTCACCAAGATCTGCCAGCTTATTCTTGGACTACACCAACATTCACGATGGATTTTCTGGGAAGGTAATATCACTTTATGACATCATAATTGGGTAGGCTCTGTTATCGGATTTCTTGGATGCCCTGCACCCATGATCACCTTTAGGGAAGCGAGTCTATACCCCTCTTTTTAGAAAGCTTGTATAAATGAGGAGAAAAAATAAGTCTTTGACTCTATAGTCCTATGCTCGGAGGCTGAAAAATGCATATTCACGCCTTTTTCCTTGGGAGATTTTACCACCAGGGGATTTCAGAGACTTCAGTCCAAGCAGGATCACTATGATATTTTGAATGGCATGATATGGTGTACAAGGATTCCATCGAAGTATAATTTCCTCACCTAGAGAATAAGAAGACCGGATGTGGAAACTGATAAGAATATTAGGAAACTGGGGATTAACATGGCATCACGATGCCATTGTTGTAGCCACCCCCAGGACGAAAGCACGAACCATCTGTTCTTTGAAGGAGAGTGGGCGTAGGTGGTCTGGTTATTTTTTGGTGGAAACGCTATGATATATGACCATATGCACGAGGGGAAATTGTTCCTGAAAATATGGTTCCATGGAAACAACAAGGAGGGCCCTACTAGAATGGATAGGTCCATCATTTTCAGCACCGTCTACTGGTGTTTGTGGTAGGCCCGAAACCAAGCCAGGTTTGAGGGAACCAACTCAACTCCAAGGGCTATCATAGTGCACAAAAAGAACCTACTGCTCGACATGTCCTCCATCTTCAGGGACTAGCATGAGGGCCCTCTTTTGAGCCTGCTTAACGGTCGGCCCGTGCATGTATAGGTCTCCACCAACAAACCAGCGGGGCAATGGGTACGTTGGGAACCTCCGACAACAGGCTACAAGCTTAACATGGATGGGTCCTGTATTATGGGAAATATGAGAGGCAGGGGCGTGGTTCGAGACATGATGGGGACTGTAATTATGGACTTATCTGAGACATATGGCACTGGAGTCCACCTTCAGGCGGAGGCGAGAGCTATGCTAACAGGGTTATCCCTCTGCAACTGGAAGAACATGGAGATTACACAAGCAGAGACAGATTATTTGATCCTTCATGAGGCCCTGCATGGAAAATTTGATATCCCTTGGTCCATTTTCTATACAGTCAGAAAGTGAAAAAACTTCCTCAACAACAAGATACATGTCACCCATACATGGAGGGAGGGAAATAGGGTTGCAGATTACATGGCCTCCATGGTAGGACCTTTTATGAATATTTTCCATCATACTCATCCTTTCAAGGCCAAGGGGGACAATCTGATTAGAGGGGATTCCCTTGGTATTCACTATTATAGGCCCCCTAAGCTTGATGAGGTTATCTTGTACGGATTGTTTTTAATAAAAAATTTGACGTTGGATGGTAGATGTAACTGAGGAGGAGGAGGATATGAATGAAGAAAATTGTATGGATGAAGGAAAATGTGTTGTGAAACCTACTGCAACTTATTTTTCCTTTAATATACAGACCTCATTGGTTATAGGTGTATAGAGTAGAGAAAGGAAGTTGAAGCGTTAATCTTCCTATATATATCTGTAACCTACTGCCAAGAACAGGTCGCCAATTACTACTAAAAAATCCTAGATAATTCCTCAATGGGGGAACTATCATAATATAGTAACATCTCATGATATAAGACTCATTTATATGCTCCTTTCCATTGATGGGGAGATGTACTATTATTTATTTTCTGTATTTAGAATATATTTTATAATATTTTACTATTTACTGAAAAGAGAACTGAATTTCCATAAAAACAGTGGTGTTGTCTCGGAATCTGCTAAAAAATCATATCAGATCAATATGAAAAATATTATTGATTCATTAATCAAGAGGTTCACTTTTTGTATGGTATGTCTTATATTACATTTTTAATCATGTTTGTTGTTTTAGTTTTTACTGAGTTATTTTTTTGGACAGTTCATTGATGTAAATACCGTTATTATTCAAGGAAAATGTCACCTTCATAGTGTGGCTGGAATTGGAGAAGTGATAAGTTTTTCCTTCACATCGAGCACATTCACTATAAGATTGTTGTTTTTTTTTGAAAAAATGTTAACTTATATTTTACCATATTTTCATTTTCTATATTCCATGTTTGAAGTAAACCATGAGTATATTCTTATATTTTGTTTTGTTATTGGCATGAATGATGTTCTTTATTTATCAAATAAGAACTTAAATTATAACTTTTTGAAGCGGGTAGCAGTTGAGAATACGAAGAACTCCAATTTTTTATTTTTTCCAGTAAACTCTGATAACATTCATTGGACTTTGTTAGGTATAGATTTGAAAAATCAATTATTTAGATATTACAACTCTATGAAACCTGTTAGAGCAACCAGAGCAAGTGACCCATTTATAAATATGCAGTTATAGTGGTAAGTTCTTATATAATGTTCATAATAATTCGAAATACATTGAATGATGGTGTGTTGATTGTTATTTTTTGTAGACAACATATTTGAAGGACTTGTTCTATAGAGATCATGCTGAAAAATTAAAGCACAAGAAATGGGAAATGAAAACTGAGAAGAACCCACAATAGGGAGACTATAGTTTGGATTTTTGTGTGATTATTTTTCATATGATAGAGTGTTTAGCTATAAGTGTTGCAGTGGCAAAAAGTTTGACAGAGAAGGAAGTTACTGAGCAAAGGTTGTTTATGGTGCATTATTTATTAAATGATCTTGTAAGGAGTACATCAGAGGTCAATGCCAAGAGTAGGAGGTATTTGGTTACTTCCAGAGACATTTGAAATGAGTTAAGTGTTTTTCGGTGAAAATGATATTTCAGTTGTTGTTGTACAAACTTAACCAGTCATAGTTATTGTGATTGTTTGGGTTAGTGGTGGGTTTGGGTGGGAGTAACATTAGGGGATCATTTTTGTACAGATATTTGGTTGTTTTTTATTGATTCAGATATTTTTCCGGTAAAAAATATAACTATTGTGACTTTTTATGATGGTGGTGGATGATTGGGGGTGGAAATGGGTAATTTATTTTTAGGATGAACAATCATTGGTTTTATGATAGGTGTTTCTTTGTTCTTTTTTTTACTATGAACTGTGTTATTTGAATGACATGGAAACTTGTTCTACATAGAATTATTAACAGGGAATTCTCATTGAAACATTCTAGTGGAAAATCCCACTGTAAACTATGGATTGAAATTTCTAGTTTGGTTTTCATCACTTTTTTGGGTGTTACATAGGGTGAAAATGGTAACTTTATTATCTGGATAACAATTTTCATATAGCTTATATTGATTTAATCGTTAATAGTATGAAGGGTGTTAAACTCGTATTTATTCTTGTAGTCTCCAAAGTCACTTATTTCAATGGAAACTAGTTGTGCATAAAAATTCCAATGAGGAATTTGCATTGGAAATTCCCATTGAAAATTTGCATTGTAAATTGTGGGTTAGTTGTTTCAATGTAAATTGTTTGTGTATATACATTCCAACTTGGAATTTTCATTGTAAATTTCAAGTGGAATTTCCCACTATAAACTATGGGTCAGTTCTTTTAATGCAAACTGGTGGTGCATATAAATTCCAACTGGGAATTTCCAGTGGGAACTCCCACTCAAAACTGTGGGAGGAAATTTCAAGTTTTGTTTACATCAATTTATTGGGTTGTACATAAGGGGTGGAAATAGTTATTTTATAATTCAGATTCATATTTTGATAAGGGTGATATTGATTTTGTATTTTATAGTATTATAGGTGTTATAATTTCATTTTTATTTGCAATCTCATTCGTTAGTTGGATGGTTACTTGCTGTGCATACAAATTGCAATTGGGATTTCAAATTGGAAATTTCCACTAGAAATTTTAACTATAAAATGGGAGGGGACATTTCCACTTTGATTATGTACAAGATTCTATTTACAATTTCCCTGTATATATCAAAAAATTCAATTATAAAAACTGATTTTCAAAAGAAGTTGCATATTGTGATGATATGTGTAGTTGAAGCTGTGTATCAAGTGAATTCCAAAACTCTTGCAATGAGTTCGCGATCCTCATATTTATGTTGTCATTCCCATTTTCAACTGTTTCTGAATCATGCAGCTTCAATGGTGGAAAATTCCTCCTTGATGGCTCTTAATTGCATCAATAATTATATATTAATAACTACAAATATAACAAACAAAAGTGTTGCATAAGATTTAAAATAGGACAACATATCAACTACTATGAAATCTGTTTAAATTTGTAGATTTTGAAGATATGGTACAATATGTACATACATTGAAATTTAGGACAGTATCAGTATGGTAACATTCAATGGTTCTATTTCATTTCCATACAACAATATTATTACATTATTTATAAAAGATAACATTGAATGAAATAGTTCAATCACATTATAAAATAATAACAAAACTACTATATAATGTTTTAAATATCACATTATATGAAGTTCTATGATGTGGGGTTCAATTTAACTCTCAGTGGTGGATTTGTGGTTTGAACATGGTCCACTATGCTAGTATTGTAGAGAGTTTTAATTTGGTTTTGGATGGTTTAGAATCTGTGAGTGGGATGGGTGAAAAACTGGGGATAGAAGAGTAGGAATACTCAAAAGCACCAGAGGAAGACTAGGTGGATTCAAACTATGGTTTGGATAAAATAGTGGATTTAGGATAGGGGCTTCATGCATGTTTTACCCATGGAATGGTGGAAATTAAATTATGAGGTGTACAAGCACATGGTACGGTGAGGTATTTTAAAAATAAGTGAAGGGATGTTGTAATAGATGTTGTGGTTTAAGAATAAAGCGGTAAAAATATTTAGATGTTGATGAAGAATATGATAGGAAAAAAAGGGGAATGGAGTGGAGTTGAGAAATCACAAAGGATGGAAAAGGGATGGGATCCTTGCATCATCATCTCACCATGAAATTCCAAAATTTCAAATGAAAGCAATGTTGGGTCTTGGTATTTTGGATATTCTATGGAGGGTGAATAAATAACAATGCGATAAAAAATTTAAACTTATTATGTTCCATGACCCCATGATGTTGTGTAATGTTTATAATGCAGAGAGATTAAAATTTCCATTGACATGATTCTAAAAAAAATTCTTATCCTGAGACTCTATTGTGTGGTCAATGGGCTATGATGTGGAGGGTTTAATTTTTTTATTGGTTCCATAATTTACTATCGATAAGTTATAGGGCTATATGGAGTGTCCAACCATGAAACCACCACTGAGAGTTACATTGATCCATGTATACTATATAAGGTTTTAAATATCACATTATATGAAGTGCTATGATGCGGGTTTCAATATCAAATGTTTTGTAACCTACTGTACAATACTTAAATTGAAATATGTGATAGGATGTCCATTACAACAACTATTTGACAGTTCTGTAGTTGTTCCCTGCAATAGCATTATAACATTATTTATTCATGAAAAAAATGTATTAGTTCAATAACATAAGTAAATAATAAAAATCTAGTACCATTTTTTCAATCTCTTGATTTCTTATTTTTCAATGGTTTTTCATACATTTTTGTTTCCTGCTCTAGACAACTTGTCATTCCGTCACCGCCTTTCCTTTTATATTTTTTCTTGAATGACGTTTTAGACTGTTGCTGACCTTTCTTGTAAGATTCTTGTTGACTGCATTTTGAGGGTACATTCTTTTTAGAATCCTATAATTCCATGGCATAATTGTTCAGATTTGACATTCCAATTCTATATCCTTGTTCAAACTCATATGATTTTATTACAATATTTATTTTTATTCATTCCAACTATTGGTAACATTGATATTTTCTTACTACCATATCCTCTTCAGGATGATTAACTATGATGTCTTCCAACTGGATGTCACAGGCATTTCTTGTCTATCTCTTATGGATATACAACTCTGGAAAAGACTGCACATCCAACCTTTCCAATATTTTCTGTGCATGACAACAAAAATTTCCATAACTCTCAAGTTTTAGACAAGTACAACCAATTTTGACAGGTGATTGTTGGTACAAATCTACTGTAAAATAATTTGAGGAAACTTTCATTTACACAACATACCATTTTGGGAAATGGTTTCATTACAAAACTTAAGGCAACAAGCACCACACAGTTGGTGTTCATGATGAAAAAGATCAAATATTTTTTGAGTTTACAGATGACTTGCTTGAATCAATATTAGATGATATGGGAAATAATTTCATGGTAGCTTCCACCTTCAATCAAATTGAGCTTTCATTTCTTAATTACAATTTTTCTTCAATACACGCTCATATTGTTTTAAGAATTCCAAGACACTAAGTTTAAAATTCAAATAATCCTTTAATACACCATTAAAACATTCACATAACTATGTGCTTTGAATTCCTAATGTCAATGCAGTTTTCATAAAAGAATGATCCCATTTTTCTTTGACTTTTTACATATCTTCTATCTATGTTTAATTTGTATCACTTCAATGTAGTCAAATTTCTTTCCATATTGTTTCAAATTTTGAAATCTCTACAACCCCATAATGCATTTTTTTAATTTTTCAAATAATGTCGATTCATCTTCCATTACATGACCCAAGTGTTTCATGCCATTTTACACTAGGTGCCAAGTGAAAAATCCATTTCTTGTTTTAGGTAGTGTCAAACCAATGGATTTAGACATAGCTGCATCTTGATCTGTGAAAATTGTCCCCGAATTTTTTCCCCCATGGGAATCAACAAATCTATTAAACAACCAACTAAATGAGTCTGCAGTCTCATCATATAACAATGTTGCACTAGAAATTACAATCTCCTTATCATGATTTATACATAAAAACACTCCCAAAGGCCTAGACTCCTTGTTTGTGTTGAAGGTAGTGTCAAACATGATGATGTATCCAAAATACTCATAATCCACAATTATTTTGGGGTTAACCCAAAAAATGTTTCTAATCTGACCACACATATCAAGTTTCACTGATTATATGAATGGAATGTTATCTCTTGATTTCTTCTCTAGGTATTGTAACATACCTTCAACGTTAGATAATTTGAAGTCCCTTGATATTTTGGACCATATATAATTCATTTGGCCAACTCGTGTATATATAATACTTGTAGGTCCACATGCAATAAATGTTAAAAGTGAAAACAGATCACCGGGCTTCCGACCATATTTGTCATTAACATCCAACTCGACACTTTGTGCATCACTAATGAATCTTTGTGACCTCATGAAATGCATGGTATCAGGAGAATTTAAATCATGGTTATTATCCTCAACAAATTGTGTGCACTCATATTGGTTATTGTACATTTAGACTACTCTCATTTGTGCTTGACAATTAGTCATTGTTTTTGCACGTGGCTTTTTGAAATTGAAATCACGTTTTTCTGCACTTTGGAATCCTTCTTTGATACATCTATACAATGTTGATGGTACCAAGGTTTTTTCCTTTTTATGTTTGTTAACATACTATTTCCATACACTGAATCCAACAATGCCTCTGTAAGAAACATAAAATGAATAAGCATCAAAATATGATTCAAAAGTCATCCCAATTCTTGGTCTCTATGTACTGTTTTCTTTAGAAATTATTTCACATGAGGTGATTTCTTCCGAATTTGGGTCTTCATCTCTGTTGATGTTAATTTCTACAATTCTCATTGAGTTTGTAATGTCCTCACTATTATTCTCCATAATGTAGCAGTCAAATAAATTTTAAATTGTATTTAAATCAAATGAATTTATGGCCTCTTCATCTTGTAGAGCATTCATATTCTGGTCCCTTATGGCCATTATTTGCTGTACAATTTTCTACACAAAGTGTCAGATCATAGTTGTTTGTAATTTGTTTAATGATTTTCCATTTGGATCCAATGAAAATTCCCATTAGAAATTATAGTTGGAAATTCAAACTAGTAATTCCCACTGGAAATTCACACTGGAAATTCACACTAGAAATTCGCACTAGAAATTCACACGGGAAATTCCCACTAGAAATTCCCATTGGAAATTGATGTTGCAAATTCACTATAGAAATTACCAGTGGAAATTCACACTAGAAATTCACACTGAAAATTCTCTCTAGAAATTTCCCATTGGAAATTCGCAGACTTTACCATTAGAGATTCTCATTGGAAATTCCCATCTGAGATTTTTGTTGATTTTTTGGAATGAAATTTAAAAATGGAAAGTTCAACTTAATATAAATATTATTTTCTATAAGCAAAAAACAACATGATATTTTCAATTTAAATCAATTAAAAATCTCATTTCTCTTTTTTTGAATCTTTTGAAAATTATAACTTGAAATTTTAATTGTCAATTCACAGTGAAAATTTTCAGTAGAGACATCAATGCATAATTTGAACATTGATTTCATGGTGTTTTTTTCTAATAGAGAAAGGGACTAACAGGTTCATGAACTGAATTTGGTCGCCATTAAAACCGGCACCAAACCCGACCCATGACAAGGCCCGAAGGGCATTCTCGATCCCCACGGGTTGGCACAAGTGCCGGTTTTGATGGTGACCAGATTCGGTTCGGGATAAAAATGGTATTAGATGAGGTTTGCTCTTTTGGGTCATGTTATATAGGGAACAGTCAGGATAGTTTAGAGTTAGGATTGTTGGGACTTGAAATTCCGACTATGGGTAGTGTTCCTAGCTAGTACACCCCATTATGGGATTCGAGTCGCCAGGGGAAGTCGGGATTTGTCTGAGTCCTTTGATTTTTTTTTGGTTTGATGATGATTAGGGGAAATAAAAAGAGAGTTGGGTTAATGGTATCAGTGAACTCACAGAGCCTGGAAATCCATGTGGAGGTGGTGATACTTCCCTAGATCACTCTTCATGATGGTGAAGTGATTGACGTATGTCCACCAACCATATTTTCAAGTCACCCACTGAAACTAGTTTCCTCTCTCATTGTCGTGTGTTCTTTGGTTTTGAAATCTTGGAAGTTTGGTTTTAAAGAAAAAATGACATGGTTTTAAGAAGTGTAAAGTTTATATGAAATGATTTTCTAATGAAGAGGGAATGGTTTTATTTGTGAAAAGGTGGAACAGTATTTTCATAATTTTTTTGAAATGAAAAATGGTGTGTTTAAACCTCTTTTGAAAGCATGAAATTATGTTAAATTTGGTTTTCAAAATGTGTCCCTAGTAGAGTTTTCTAAACTATTGAAAGGTGTTTTAATGGGATGATATGTTTTAAAATTGATTTAAATGACTTGAAAGTGAGTATTCATTTTAGTGATTGAGATTTGGATTTTGTGGCTAGCAGTCTTGAGAAAAAGGAAGTACTGGTTGATTTTTTTGGTTTTGAAAAGTGGAAAGAATATTTTTTTTAACCATTGGTATTTCCGTGAGCAACCTCATGCATGGGGTTATATGGTATGATGTATGGTTAATTGCACGATTGGATGAGTGTTGGGATGTATATGAGGAGGGTACCCAGTGTGGCACAAAAACATGCATGTGTAAGGCCCATGGGGTACCATTCATGGATACACTAACTGTTGAATCATTTGTTTTCAAAGAAATATTTTTAAAAGAAAACATGATTTCTTGATGACTGGTTTGGGATGGTGTGTATTATGTGTTTTTGAAAATGTTGATGTTACACGATGTTTTGAGTCCAAGAACCCCTCTTGTTTGAGCTGTGTTTTGGTTTTGTGTTTGGACGGTAAGCTGGGTTGAAGGGACTGTTAGTGGTCTTTTTTGAGAAATGTTTTGGGATGCCTTTACAGTGGTTCCCTTCATGTGTTTGGATCTAGTTTGTGGCACGTCTTGACCAATGGACCAGCTTGGCTGGGTCCTTGGGTTTTCTCATTGGATATGGTATGCCCCCATTAAGGGTTAATACATTACTGAATTGAAACTTGGATTGTTTCGCCGTTGATAAGTCCTCCAATTGATCAATATAAGGAATCTTTTCTCAAGCTTTGTAGAATGAGTCTACACCCTTTCTTTTTTGGTTTTGCAGATCCTCTTGTAGCGGGAGAGTGCTCGTGGAAGGTTGAAAGTGACCTTAGTTTCTTAAGTTACCTGATTCCTCAATTGTGGAAGTAGTCTGGGGTTGTTCATGGGGATGAGTGTTTGGATGGTGTCTAAGAGGGCCTCTGGGTCCTTCGTAGTCTCTTCGAAGTAGGGGTTTACATTAAACCACCAGTGTAGGAAATATAGTCATGAGAGGCTGTTATGGCTATTTTATAGAATTGTTTGATGTTTGGGGATGTTTCATATGCCCCCTTAATATTTTGTTTCTATCAATCGCATTGGTCATGTTCGGTGACATGTTGTGATGTCGCGTGCTCATTTGACTATAAAGGTGAAGTTGTACAATCTTTTGTGGGTCTTTGTTTTGTCATAAGAGTGTATCCTTTCGGGAAATCTCAACATCCTTTGTTTAGAGGAAGGTGTTTCTCTATATCATTTCCTATTTTTGTTTCTCATTTGAAGAAACATGGGGTGATGTGTGTGCATCTTCTAATCCCTTGTTTCAGTGACATTTCGGGTTAAGGAAAGATGAGTTTGGAGTGTGTTATATCTTGGTAAACTTGTATGGGATTGCGGTGTAGTTGTTTGTGGCACCGAAAGAAGAAGTTCCGTTTAGGGGTTTCCAAAGCCTAACCACGAGGCCGAAGATTCTTCAATCCTTTGAGCTCCATCCATAGTTCTCAAAGAGAAGTTGGCGTGTAGTCAAGGGAAATCCAAGGATCATTCAAACCCTTGTACAAAGTCCTATCCTCATTATGAATGATGGTAGTAGTTTAAACCTATGGCGTCATCATCTTTCTTTTGTTGTTCCTGTTCGATGGAAAGAGGTGGGAGGACCATGTGTCTATGTTACCACCCAATGTCATTCCTTCCCCCTTTGAGAGTTCTTGGAGAAATGTTTGAAATTTGGATAGATAGGTTGAGCGCACGGTTAGTAGTAACCATGCCCCAGAAAACCATAGAGATAGAAGCATCCCCATTGTTAGTCCGTACGGTTCGTCCCAACTCTTTAAATTTGGGGTCTTTCTGTGTCGGCCCATGCAGGTCGGTTAAGATGGTTGCTTCTTATGGTGGGGAGACCAACTATGATTCTCATGTAAGTTCCTTTGGAAATTTCGAATGGAACTCTACCCCTTGTACCGGGGAGTCTGTTTGGGCCTCCCCTGTTAGTGTATTGATTCTATCTCAGGAAAATTTAAATGGTCATTTATGGTGGGGAGCTCATGTAAAGACCCGGATCCGAACACCCACCCGAACAGTGCTAAACAGGTCAGGTGTTACGACCTTAGGCGCACTTCCCTGAACGCCAAAGGCTACCGAATAGAAGCGAGGGTCTTATAGGTATAGTGGGGAGTCTATACCCTCTCGGAAGATAATAATAAGGATACTTGTCCGAGTATAATAATAAAAATTCAGAAGAATAAAAGACTTAGACTACTCGAACCGGACCCACAGAGCGGAAGCAAAATCAATATAGATAAACAGCGGAAACAGTAAATATGAACAACAACAGTAGAAATAAACACAACAACATGCAGATAACATGTAACTACTCCTTAACAATAAAGCATGCATCCAAAGAAGGTCATAAATATCTGAATATAAAAAGGTTCCAATGGATAACCAACAGTAGCTACAACAAGTAAGCTTGCTGATACAGAAAACAAAACAAAACAGAGTAACTCCAGCTAGGTAAGACCTCAAGGTCCATACCATCTCTATGCAACAGCTAATACAGCCCAGCTCCTGAAGCTGGCCTCTTTCCTGCACGTAAATCCATAAAGTCTTCATGCATCCTGAAGGGCCCATGCATGGTGTGAGACAAATCTATGTAGGATACCACCCAATGGTGCATACCTAATATTAGTGTTTAAACAGACATGCATTTATAAGGAAACCAGTAAACAGAACAATGCACAAATAAACACTAACTCCACTGGTGCTCAGCATCCACCATGGAGTGTCACCTGCTTCGACCAACGCTGGAATCTCTATCACGTAACATGGCACCATGTCCCCCATGAAACCACGTGTATCAAGTACCAACATCCTGAAGGCACGCCCAAGAAGTAACTTGGAGATGCAGGGATGCCTGTACTCAAATAAATAACCCGAGGGATAGCGATGTATGCCCTCAAATAAATATTCAGAGGGACATCAATGTCTGCCCTCAAACAAAGTATCTGAAGGGACAGTGATATCTGCCCTCAAATAATATCAAGCCTTGTCCCCCAAACTGATAGCCTCAATGCTATCCCCTGAAGGCTACTCACCTTCCATGTGGATTCCTACGACAAGCACCGCCAACCAAAAGTACCTAAACCGCAACTAACGAGTGCCTCTACCCACATGAGTTGTCAAAACCACCTCATCACGAAGTATCTCTCTGTGCACACTACTCAAAGTCCGGGTGAGTGGTAATCACCACAAATAGTACCTAAGACACAACGTCTCTGACACCTCGTTTCCCTAAGACCATGTCGCTCAAATCTAATGGCATTGCCATCCTAGTAACCTGGGACATTTCCAACCTGACAGTCATCCTGCCTCAAGCCAACGTCCAAGATGCCCAATCCCGTGGTCAAAACCACCCAAAGTCACCCGGGCCAAGACCAAACTAGGATCCACATCACTCAAGAATATCCAGGCCATGCCCAACACCATCCAAATGGTCCATCAGATGCAATTCATCAATTTCATATATAATATATTTAGACATAAAACATAAACAGGCAAAACAAACTAAATAGTTGAATTGCACTATGCAAGGTGTTGTCCCATACCCACACTGAGGTATTAAATGCCTCTAAAAAATTATATGAGGCTTAATAAATTAAACTCAATAGTTTCTAACAATATTAAAACAAAAATAACCATTTTGGCATTCCCCGACCAAAATGCCCCGATGAGATACAACCCCTCACCCGACCCCGCTCAAGAGAAACTGGTAATAGGGAACACCCAAAGGCATCCCATAGGTCCAAAAAACAATTCAATATGAAATAGTAGATAAAACAGGTCTTGCTCAAAATAGCTGAAAACGCATCGAAGATTGCGTTACCCAAATGACCAAGAAAACACGAAAAGAGGTATGCACCACCTACCTGAGACTCGTACGATGATACTCCTATGGTAACAGCCTCCAATTCGGTCTAAAATGTGGTAGATATACAAAATAATACAATCCGCTCAAACCCCTATAACTCATTCTAGAACAAAAATCAAACAAAATAACTCAAGGGGAATTGGGGCCTTACCTAGGGGGTTCCAACGTATCAATCGATGTTCGGATCGGGGTTCAGATGAAGAACCAAGAGGGATTTGAAGTCACGCCCGACTTGGTTTGTGAAACCCGATGGAAAAAAATGAGTTCCGCCTCAAAACGAGGCTACATCCCATTTTAACGCAAAAAAAGAAAGTACACGGCGTGTAATTCATGACTACATGATGTGTATATCATTTAACTATTCATTTGGTGACTAGAATTCCACTGACTTACTTTTCGAACCTACAGACAAGAGTACACAGCGTGTGCCTCTGGGTACACGATGTGTCCTTGGATTTCCTTCTCTTCCTCGCCGACTTACCCACATGCCATGTATATCCCTTATACATGTCTAGACTACATAGCATGTCCAAGGGGAACATGGTGTGTACATAGTTTAAACAATTCTCCCCAGCCAAGAGGCCTACACGCCATGTATGGCCGCCACATGGTTGTAGGTAGACGACCTGTCTATAACTACACGTCGTGTTGTAAGAAATTTTCTACACGGTCATCACACAACATGTACTCAGAGAGCACACGGCCAGTAATCACTTAACATATACACGGCGTGTACTTAAAGTACACGGTGTGTAGTCTGTAAATTTTCAAAAACTACCAATTTTCTCCAGTTTCCTCAGAAACAAGTCAAAAAAAATTCAAACAGGGTCGGAATTTTTCCCCGTTCTAAAAACTCAGGTTCTTACAATCTCCCCTCCTTAACATAGCTCATCCCAGAGCTATCAAATGAAACCCATAGATGGAACCAAACACACCACCCCAATAAAAGTAACTCGGAC
Organism: Viscum album; assembly: GCA_963277665.1. Lineage (NCBI taxonomy): Eukaryota > Viridiplantae > Streptophyta > Magnoliopsida > Santalales > Viscaceae > Viscum > Viscum album. The sequence continues at coordinate 15,696 of CAUJRU010001980.1, read as the reverse complement.
TTTCCCAGTCTCAACGGTCCTGGCTAAGTTCCTCAAGGGTTTCCCCACCTTAAGAATCGCCTAACCCGGTATCAACCAAAGAAAACTCAAAACAAACAAGGGTTTACTAACCTGTTTTCCTGGACACATAGTCCTTCTGTGACTCATCGTCACCCTTGTACCCTATTGGTGCTCATGTGTCACTCCCGACACCCAACGTAGCCCACAATGCATCGGTGTTCTCCTCCACAAGGTCCAAGTTCCTAGCACCTCAAGAAACCCACATCCCTGATGCCCCGATGCCCACGACACCTCAAGTAACCTGCATCCTCGATGCCCTGATGCCCAAGGCACCTCAAGTAACCTGCATCCTCGATGCCCTGATGCTACGCATCTCATACAAATATATATAAAATATATCACGCACCCGATATGGTGGAAATCCCACTGACTAGCATCTAGTCAGTCCACATAGATCCTGGTCACCACATTCACTCAAAACAGACATGCCTATAATGGTCATGCCAAAAAGGAAACACGGAGATCACAACCACACCGTGGTGTACCTCTAACCGTCATCGGCTCACCAGCCTGCTCAGCCTCTGACAGCACCACGGCGTGCACCTGGCCTAAAGTACGACTACCTGATGCCTGACCTCCCTGCGGTGCTGCTCCAGTCACCAGCCACTAACCCCTCAACTGGATCCTGTTGTCTGTGTCACATCCTCCGTGTGTAGGTAAACCTCGAATACCCACTCCTGGTACCGAACCCGAACCAAATCTAGATGCCACTGTCTGTCCTGGTCCCTGTCTTCCAACTGTATGAGAAGGCGGCCTGCAAAACCTCTCAAGGTTCCCTTCCTGTCCACATGCCCGACACTCCTTTGGAGGCCTATCGCACTGAGTCCGAAGATGTCTCGGCTATCCACACTAAAAACAAATCACTGAATAACTACCACGAGGTGGTCTAGCTGAGTCCTTGGCCTGACCGACCTGCTGGAAATCATCCCGTCCTCACTTCATGCTGTCCGAACCATCACCTAAAGTTGTCGCCCGACCAACCTGGGGCCAATCCATCTAGTTTCCCTCCACTATGAGCACCTGGTTCACCACCTTGGAGAAGAAACCCAGCCCGAATATGTTCACCTGGACCCGAATGGCGTGTCATACGCCATCCTCGAAGCACCTCACCCTTGTCACATCATCGCTTACCATACCAGGTGCAAAGTGGGACAGATTAGTCAAAGTAGCTACGTAGTCCATGACGAACATGTCTCCCTGATGAAGAATCAAGAACTCCCGAGCTCTCTCTACTATCAGTGTCTCCAGGTAAAAGTGCTCAAAGAACTTGTCCTTGAAGTCCTTCCAGGCCAGTCCCTCATGCCTACGAGCCTGAACCTGCACATCCCACCAACGCTTTGCCGATCCTCCCAGTATGTATGTCACTAGCTTGACCCTCCGCCCTGGAGGCGTCTCGAGCATCTCGAAGATCATCTGCATGATCTTGATCCAGTTCTCAGCTGCCTATGGACCACCCTCACCCTGAAAAAGTGGCGGGTGCTGAGACTAGAACTCTCACGTCAGATATTCCATAGATGGCTCTATACCCTGCGTGCCTATGTCGATCCCCTGCAAGACATGCACTAGGCTCGATCGAAGCTACTCGTCGAGCCATGGTCCGGATGATGCCAAACCCGGCTGCTGTCCTGCCTACATTGGGTCCTGAACCTGATCCTATTTATGAGCCTATACCCGCGGTTCATGCTCTGCATGTACCGAATCCTGAACCTGATCCAGCTCCCACAACACTGTATCCTCACTTGTCTGACGCTCCATCAAGACGTGTAGGAGGAACCCGCTGAATACCATAAATGGTCACACACACGCACACACAAACACACATATATATTCAATGCAGATAATAAAACAGTAAAAGGTAGTGCATAAATACTACCCTTACTCTCCCCCACTGCAACCCATGCCTCACGGCATCCCGGCCTCATGGCCTCATTACCCTCCCTTAACAGAGCCAAGTATCAAAAGTACATTGGTCCATGCCCGTCATGATAACCAAAGTTTCCTCAACCGACGACCGAGTCGTCCAATCCTGGTGATCAAAATCACCTCAACCGATAGTACCTGCCTGCTCCCATAAGAGTAAGACCCAATTATCCTACTATATGCAATTCTATAAAAAATAAATCATGGAATACACATTGCAACAACAAGCAATTCTATCCGGAATTTCACCTTTTTACATTTCAAGCATATTAAGCATGACAATTCATTTTATTCACATGGTATTATCACATCACAAAGAATAAGTGCAATTATGAAATTGAAATACCCTAAAATGTGCCTATCAAAAGCCAAAAAACAGGCCTTGCATTACCGGGATAAGGTCTAATTCTCCCTTACCACACTGGGTCAAGGGTCACATATCACAATCAATAACCTCACACACCAAGTGAGAAACCAAGGTGGAAATCATATAAACTGTAATATGAGAAAAAAAACAACAATTCCCACCCAAGGTAACTTGGTCCATCCCTCGTACCTGGGGCTGCAGGCACCCAAACACAAGCTAGAAACCCAGTTCCAGTAACAACCTATCTCCAATATACCATATCCCAAATAGTAAATACAGTAGAAGAAACTAGAAGTCCGAATATCATTAGTAGACAGTAAAACGGTGCTACTAAATCCCTATCAAGAACTTCTTTGATACCACTTTGTAATGACCCGGACCCGAACAACCACCCGAACTGTGCTAAATGGGTCGGGTGTTACGACCTTAGGCACACCTCCTCAAACGCCAAAGTCTGCTGACTAATAGAGAGAGTCTTATAGGTATAGTGGGGAGGCTATACCCTCTCGGAGGATAATAATAAGGGTATTAGTCCGAGTATAATAATAAAAATGCAGCAGAATAAAAGACTCAGCAGACTCGAACCAGACCCACAGAGCGGAAGTACAATCAATATAGATAAACAGTAGAAGTATTAAATATAAACAACAACAGCAGAAATAAACACAATAGCATACTGATAACATGTAACTACTCCTAAATAATAAAGAATGAATCCAAAGAAAGTCATACATATCTGAATATAAAAAGGTGCAAATGGATAACCAATAGTAGCTACAACAAGTAAGCTTGCTGATATTGAAAAAAACTAAACAGAGTAACTCCAACTAGGTAAGACCTCAAGGTCCATACCATCTCTATGCAACAGCTAATACAACCCAGCTCCTGAAGCTGACCTCTTTCCTGCACGTAAATCCATAAAGTCTTCACACGTCCTGAAGGGCTCGTGCAGGGAGTGAGACAAATATTAGTAGGATACCACCCAACGGTACGTACATAATATAACTATTTAAGTAGGAATTCATTTATAAGGAAATCAATAAACATAAAATCGCACCAATAAACACTAAGTACACTGGTGCTTAGCAGCCACCATGGAGTGTCACCTGCTTCGGCCAATGCCGAAATCTCTGTCACGTAACCCGGAACCATGTCACCCATGACACCACGTGTCTCAGTACCGAAGTCCCGAAGGCACACCCAAGAAGTAACCCAGAGAAGCAGCGATTACTGTCCTCAAATAAATAACCAGAGGGACAATGATGTCTACCCTCAAATAAATAGCCAGAGGGACAGTGATGTCTTCCCTCAAACAAAGTATCCGAAGGGACAGCGATATCTGCCCTCAAATAACGGTGAGCCTCGACCTCCTACCTGATAGCCTCAATTCTATCCCCTGAAGTCTCCTCACCATCCATGTGGCTTCCTACGACAAGAACCCCCAACCAAAATTACCTAAACCGCAACTAACAAGGGCCTCTACCCACACGAGTGGTCAAAACCAGCTCATCGCGGTGTATCATTGTGTGCACACTACTCAAAGTTCGGGTGAGCGGTAATCACCAAAAATAGTACCCAATCCACAACGTCTTTGACACCTCATGTCCCTGCGACCATGTCTCTCAAATCTGATGGCATTGCCATCCTAGTAACCCGGGCCATGCCTAACCAGACAGTCATCCTGCCTCAAGACAATGTCCAAGATGCCCAATCCCGTGGTCAAAAACATCCAATGTCACTCAGGACAAGCCCAACATGTGATCCACATCACTCAAGAATATCTGGGCCATGACTAACACCGCCCAAAGGGTCCAACAGATTCAATTCAGCAATTGCATATATAACATATTTAGACAGAAAACATAAAGAGGAAAAACAGACTAAATAGTTGAATTTCACTATGCAAGGTGTTGTCCCATACCAGCACTGAGGTCTTAAATGCATCTAACAATTTATATCAGGCTTAATAAATTAAACTCCATAGTTTATAACAATATTAAAACAGAAATAACCATTTTGGAATTCCTCGGCCAAAATGCCCTGATGAGCTACAACCCCTCACCCGACCCCGCTCAAGAGAAAATGGTAACATGGCACACCCAAAGGCATCCCATAGGTCCAACAAATAACTCAATATAAAACAGCAGATAAAACGGGACTCGCTCAAAATACCTGAAAATGCGCCGAAGGCCGCATTACCCAAATGACCATGAAAACACGAAAAGGTGTATGTACCACCTACCCAAGACTCGTACGATGCTACTCCTCAGGTAACAACCTCCAATTTGGTCTAAAATGCGGTAGATCTACAAAAGAATCCAAACCGCTCAAACCCCTATAAATAGTTCTAGAATAGAAATCAAACAAAATGGATCAAGAGGAATCAAGGCCTTACTAAGGGGGTTCCAACGCATTAATCGGTGTTCAGATCGAGGTTTGGATGAAGAACTAGGAGGGATTTGAAGTCCCAGCCAGCTTGGTTCGCAAAACCCGGCGGAAGAAAACGAGTTCCGACTCAAAATGAGGCTACTGCCCGTTTTAACACAAAAAAGGTACACGACATGTACTTCATGACTTCACGCCGTGTATATCATTTAACTATTCATTTAGTGGCTATAATTCCGCTGACTTGATTTTCGAACCTTGCCGTCAAGAGTACACAGCGTGTACCTCTAGGTACACGACATGTCATTGGTTTCCCTTCTCTTCCTCACCGACTTACCCACAAACCATGTATATCCCTTATACACAGCTAGACTACATGGCGTGTCCAAGGGGAACATGATATATACTTATTTTAAACAATTCTCCCCGGCCAATAGGCCTACACGCCATGTATGGCTGCCACACGGTCGCGGGTACACGACGTGTCTATAACTACACGCCGTGTAGTAAGAAATTTTCTACACGGTCATCACATGGCATGTACTCAGCGAGCACACGGCCGATACTCACTTAATATATACACGGTGTGTACTTAAAGTACATGGCGTGTAGTCTGGAAATTTCTAGAAACTGCCCATTTTCTCTAGTTTCCTCAAAAACACGTCAAAAAAAATTCAAACAGGGTTGGAATTTTGACCCATTCTAAAAACCCTGGTTCTTACAGCTCATTTGTGTCTCAGCATACTAGTAACTCAGATTTTCCCTTGGTCTTATCTTAACGGTAGGTAGTCTCGTTCAGAGCTATCTAAATACCAACATCTTCCTTGGGTAAACGTTTGGATTATATAGCACCCAATAGTTTAGTTACAACAAAGTATGTGTGACCTTATTCAAGAATGCGGCATATGTTTTGGTTGGTGAGAGTATTTCTTCGTTTATTGATCAATTAGAGGTGTTTTTTCCTTTAGGGGGTGGATGAAATATGGAAAAGGAGTCCACTTTGTCCTCTCAGTTGGGTTTGGTTTTTGTCTTTGGTCTTACTGTGGATTTATGAGGACAAATATTTTTATAGTGGGGATAATTGTCACATCCATGACTTCTTTTAATGTTATTATTCATTTAATTTCTATTCTTGCTTTGTATTGGGGGTTTCCCATTCATTTTTGTGGAAATGATGGGTTTTCAAAATTTGGGTCAAACCGTGAGCTCATTTCCAAATTTAAAAATAAATTTTGTTTCTTTTATAACCCCTTAATTTTTCAACATTTTACACTAATTCCACTTTCCAATTGGCATCCTATGGTATATTAAAACCACATTATCAATTAGGACCCCAAAGGAATCCATAATAATGATGGTTTTGGGTTTTTTATTAAGGTGTTGGGCCAGCCCGAAAGCTCACTTCCTGCTTTAAAATAGTTTTTTAATTATTTAATATGTCATTAAATTTTTATGATTTTTAGTGATTATAACTCTTACCTGATCCCACTTACCCAAGGCGAACTCTCATGCTCTCCTCCCCCTCTTTAAAGATCATCTCCCCCACTGATTAGGGCGATCATTCTTAATCTTTCTCAAATCGCCTATATTTGAAGAGGTAAAATGTTTCTTTCACAACTACTTAAATTTTCACAATTTTACCCAAATTCAATCCCCACTTGACCTACTATGACTCCTCTGAGCATCCCTACCTGTTCTGGTTACTGAAAGATTCAACTATTGGTGGATTTGGTCCGATTTCTTCAAGATTTCTTCAAGTAAGTGTTTTTCTCTTCATTTCCTTCCTTCTCCTTCGGGTTTCCTCCATCTATCATGAAGTTATAAAATATACAAAAGTTAGAGTTTATACCTGGGGTTTTATTTGGTGTTTTGTGGTCAAATATTTGGGTTTTATGTTGGATTTCACATCCTTAAGATGTGGCGGTGGTGTGGTTGATGTTTCACACCATGATTTGGGGGTTTTGATTCAAAAGGTAGGTGATTCCATGTGTAATCATTTTTTGATGATTTAGCATACTTGATTAAATTATTTTGAATGTTCCTCATATATTGTTAATTTTTCAAAAACCATTTTTGATGGAGTTTGTTAAGTGGTTAATTTTATAGTTTCACTTTGTTTCAAATTGGGTGTTTTCCATGTGCAAACCTTGTAGTAATATTTGGGATGATGCTAAAACATATGATAGTGCTTTGTTAAATATTGTTTGGATTTCCAATTCTGATTTGGCAGGGTATTGGTGTGCTTTTGGGTTTGAAAAAAGGGATTTGAATAGATTTTATGTGTAAAACCTGGTTTCACTCTGTGAAAGTGTTTTATGAAAATGTTTTTTTTTCATGTTTATCTTTTGTGGTATAATTTGAGGTGATTTTATAGTACTTGAGAATGGTTTAATAAATATTTCAAGGGATACCAATACTTCTTTGCAAGGGTCTTCTGATTTTGGCCTTGAACGGGGGTTTTGAAATGATTTTTTTGTACAAGACATAGTTCTACCCATTGATATTGTTTTGTGAAAATTGTAAATGTTTTATTTGGTTAAACAAAGTGGGAAAAGGGTGTATGTGTACTGTTTGGGTGAGTGTGTTCACCTAATATGAGTTTTTGAAAGTTACAGTGGTGATTTAAGATGTCAAACATTTTCAGAATGTTTTATAAATTTCTGAAATGTTTTATCAATGGCATGAGAGGGGAAAAACACATTTGTGGGCTGTTTTGTGTGAGTGTGATGTGCAAAACAAATTTTGTTGATGAAAGAAGTTTTATGTGATGTGTATGTGGGTTTTTATGTGAGTTGGAATATCTTGGAAAGGTTTTAGAAAATTGTTTAAAAGATTTGTGGAAGTGTTAAAGAAATGTGAGAAGTTTTGTGGACTATTTTGGTGTGAGTATGATTTCAAAATGCATATTAATGAAAAAGAGACTTATGTTACTTATGTGATATAGATGTGGGATGTTTGGGGAATGTGTGGTGTGGAAGTGTTATTTTCATGTTCAAATTATATTTCTAGACTTCTTGAACTTGTTTGAGCACAAGAGGGAAACCCGGGTATCTAAATGGGTGGACGCGTACTAATATGCTAGTGATCCCGTGGGGTTTGACCTCAGTTTTACATATCAAGTTTGATGCTTACAACACTAACTAAACTGTGATGATGATGATGATGAGGGAGGACCACTGGGTTATGGGTATGCTCCCTACTAGTGGACCGTGTGCCCAAGAACAGATATTGTGATGGCTACATTCACAGAGATACAAGGTACCTGGGACCCAAAATGATCTAGTGTCTAGGGGTTACTTTCCAATTTCTTGTGATCATTAGTTACTTTGCTCTTACCATCAGAATATGGTATGGTTGTATGGAAAATTCGATAGCATTTACATTATTTTTAAAAGTGTTTATTCTTTAAAATAAACCACTTGAAAAATGCTTTTATTTAAGTTGCATATTTTAGAAATTGTTACTAGAATTTCATGTCTTGAAAACTTGCATATTTTTCATCTTTAAATGTCTATCACATGGTATCACTTAGTGGTGGTATCCTACTGGGATTTGGATCACACCCTAATTACACTTTTGGGTGTAAGTAGACTTGGTTATTTTTACCCTATGTTTGGGTAAAACTTTTGTGCCAATGGTTCGGGTTTTTAGCGGTCCATCGTGATGCGGTGTTGTGGACATGGCTTGAGGGTGGTGCCTCTCACCATGTGGAGGTTCTTGAGCTATAATATTTGGTTTTATTCATTACTTATATTCATTGATAGTTTTTTAAAGACATATAATTTGGTTCTAAAATTTTGTAAAAGATGGTTTTGTTTGAAAAATCCAGATTGGTTTTATTAGACTGGTTTATCATTGTATGTTATTAAACTCAGGTAAATTGTTCCCAATTTTTGTTTTATGATACAAAATCACTTGTTCCAGCTTGTGGGGATAGGAACGCCCTTTGGGCCTTGTCACTGGCCGAGTTTGGTGTCGGTTTTGATATTGACCAGATTCAGTTCTTGACAAGCAGAATCTCGAACCTTAATGGGAACGCCTCCTGAAAACTGTTATACTCTAGGAAAGGCTTCCTGAAAATGCATCCTAAAAATGCTACTTCAAAACACCCCCTTTGAAAGAACCTTCAGGAAGCCCCAAATGCACATGGGAATAGCCACCCTCTGTAAATGAAAGTTGCAAACACAACTGCAAATGCCGAGTTTCTGGCTTGCATCCCCTGGAATTGTGAAGAACTCACACGGGTACATCTGCCCCAGATAGATGGACATGAGATGATGTTGTCATGACTAAAAAATCTTGATCTTGACCCTTAGATAATCTTGAAGTTAACCAATCAGGTGTAGATGTCGTTAGAGAAATATTTATGTCACCCATGTTTAGGCAGGATGTAATTCAACCCGTTCTTTTTTTCTTTACTTTCCATTAGGATATTTCATTTTTTTCAGTATTTTAACTATTCAGATGGACTTACATGACATGTCATCGATCCAGTAGCCAACTTAACCCTTAGGATCAGGTTCTGAACCTGAGATGATTCAAATCCAAAGAGGAAGCCCGAAAATCTCCAAGACCTAGGAAAACTTTGGAGGAATTTATCTCACGGTATAATAGACTTTATATTAATAAAAAATATATTATTAATATATATATAATTATTATATTTACATTCAAAAATAATTTTTACTTGTATACATTAATTAAAAACCCATATTTATAATTAATATAAATATTACATTAATATAATTTTTTAATAATTTATATATATATATATATTATTTAAAAGAAGGGTTTATTAGATTATAAAAAATGTATATTTATTTAAATAATTATAAATTTTTAATAAATTTATTTAAATAATTATAAAATTATATATTTTTTTTAAAGAATAAATATGTATATATATTTATAATTATATACAAATACTTTTTAAATATACTTATTTATAATTATAAATATATATATATATATATATATGTCTATCTAATGAGATGATGATATTCATAGATATGATTAAAATTATTTTTGTTTATATATTAATGTGTGAGTATAATTGATGTTACATGATCATAAGTTTATTTGTGGATGTGATTTTGAGTTGTTATGTTTCAAATGCTAAGATTATTATATATTAGGATGACATATCCATTGTGGAGGACACTCCCAATATGGGGTGAAGTCTGTAGAGGAAGAGGTCATGGGAATAAAATTTTATTATAAGTATCATGGTGTGGGTTTTTCTTAGTGGGCAGTCATCCATGGAAGTTCACTAGCTTTCATGGCCAATAGCAGGTAGTGGGAAGAATCAAGGGAAGATGAACTACCCAAACCACCCTTGAAAATTGATTTCTGCCTTCAATAAATTTAAGGCTAATCACTGGTAATGTGTATTTAGTGATCATTCGAGTTCTATCTAGAGAGGAGAGAATAGATAAATGACCCTTTTATCAAATGGATGTAGTAAAACCTGTCGAACCATGTAAACCTGTGTGTTTCTTCATTTCTTCCTTCTTTTATGGTGTGTTTTTTGAAGGCACGCACCTCCGCCGCCCCTTACAAGTGGTATCAGAGGTAAGGAGTTCATAACGAAAAAGCAGTAGAGAGTTTTCTAGTGAAAAAAAATTGAAGTTGCTTGTATTTTTTTGAGTCTAGATCCGCGAAGAGCACGACGAGGCAATTCCAATGGCATAAGCAGCGTAAAAAACGGATCTAAAACAAATACTGTAGAGCCGGTCAAAGTTCTTATCAAACTGCAAGTGCTACAGTAACCTCGTGCTGGAGAAGGCAGTATTGTTCATGTTGATCACAATTTCTGGTGATTTTTCCAACCACTGATCTGGTGATCCACATCATCACTACATAAACAGGCGATTGGGACCACGGAAATTGTTTTGACAATATCTTGATCAATTAATGTCCGATTTCGACAATCTAGGAGCTGATTCCAACTATTTCGACCATTATGGATGCATCTGTATGGTTAGTTTTTCAAAACTAGAACTCTATGAGGTGGTTTTAGAAGGGTGAGACGCCAACGTTGGTAATTGTGTTTTGAAACATCGATGATGGCTGATGGTGGTGCACTGCCAAAATTTAATATCGAGAAGTTTGATGGTCGGAATAATTTCATCTTGTGGCAAAGTAGGGTGAAAAATATTCTTGTGTAGCAGGGCACAATAATACCATTGATAGGAGAAAATCCCAAGATAACCATAAATGATGATTGGGAAGAGCTTGAGATGCAAGTTGTTAGCACAATTCAACTATGTCTAGCGAACGACGTAAAATACTATGTGTTGAACAAGACCTCACCAAAGGAGATTTATAAGAAGTTTGAGTAGTGATATATTTCAATGTCTCTAACAAAAAAATTATTCATAATGAAGAAATTGTACCAATTGCGCATGGATGAGGTAATAAAATTGTTGAATCACTATTTAATAAGATCCTGACACAATTATTAGGGCTCAGTGTGAAGGATGAAGAAGAAGACAAAGCACTTTTGGGTTTTTCATCTCTACCAAGCTCATTTGATGGTTTTGTGACTGCATTTATCATGGGGAAGGATACATTGAACCTATACAAGGTGATGGTGTCACTTCAAGATTCAGAGGCATTTTGAAGACCTTAAACATATTTAGTAGTGAAAATCATGGTGATGCGAGATGATCAATGTGCGAGGAGACGATATCGAAAATTAGGAGGTAAATAATGGAGGTCAAAATCAAGGGGGTGTGATCCTAGAGAAATAACATGTTTCTGCTGAAAGAAAAAGGGTCACGATAAAAATAACTATGAAGAGAACTGTACATTACTAGGAATGGGAAATAATAAGAGAAGGTTACGGACATCACCGAATCATCGGGAGATGATGATGTCTGGATGAAAATGGGTAGCTCACAATCATATGGGAGAATCGAATGGGGATAAGTGTAGGGCCATTATAACAAAAGATAAAGGTACATGAAGAGGGAAAGTTGAGTTTTAAAAAGGAAGAATGAGTGAGCTCAAAATCCAAAAGAATACGGATTGATTTTGTATTCAGGGAGCTTTGCACACATATGTATGACCCAAAGTGTGTTTCATACCTTTCAACATTTGTGAGATTCAGAGAGACTTGGTGATGGGTCAAAATGTGAGGTTCTAGGAGTAGGGATGGTGAAATTGAAGACAAATGATGTTGTATTAAAACTGGCTAATGTGAAATTCATTCCGAGGATGAGACGAAACTTAGTATCATTAAGTAGTCCCAGTGTGTTGTGAACATACAAGTAAAACAATAAATTATAATCAAATGAATAAATTAAAATGAATACATATATAATAGATGTGAAATTACATAAAAATTACTTTCTTAAAAGGAAAAAAACTTCATGAAGCAAATATGAATCAAATTAACACAATTACCTTGAAAAATACAATCTAAATATGAAACTTTAAGCAATGTTACAAATGGAAAAAATAACCCCTTATTTAACAAGAATAAATCAAGTAATATAATCAACTATAAAAATGATTCATATCAACCCATTTATTAGAATAAAAATAGGGAAATATTGGTAAGGATGTATATGGGTTGATTGCCTAAAAACTAAAAGTGAAAAAACTCTATAGTTATGTCAATAAATTATTTAATTTTAAAATAAAAAATATACTTGATGTAATGATTAAATCCAAGACTTTTGAGATAAGAATTGAATTATAGAAGTCTTTCCACCCTATATGTAGATATTGTATATCCTGAAAATAGAGTTCGAGAAGTTGAAAGCATTGAGAGCCGAACCTTCCCCACCACCACCGAGGAAGTTGAATGCATTTTACTTAGTAATCCAAATTCAATAATTTAAAAATGAAATAGAATAATTAATAAACTAAAAAAATGGAACCATTGGTATAAATATAGATAATTTATATTGTTAATGGAAAAGATTACTCTTGAAATAAGAAATAAATTTTAATATTTAAGAAACCTAAAATCAACATCATAAGGAAAGGGAATTTCCAATGAAGTCAGTCACTATAATAGGAAACAAGTTTCTTACTCTCTAGCTTTACTAATACTAAAAATTGAATTTTGTGACAAATCATTAACCTATGATAATATCTGTTAAATATAGATCTCCATTAATTTTTAACTAATCAAATGTGGTTAAAGGAGATTTTAGTACTATAGTTGTTCGTATTGGTTTAGCTGAAGTTGTGTAGGATGCAGTTTTACCACTATTGGAAAGGGAGGTTACATAACACTTTTCAACCTACAATACGAAACATAAAACTAATATACAAACCATGTAAAAAAAATTAATGGGAAACAAAGAACTACAGAAGAATGAATATGTACATGCGGAAAACATCATTTTTGGAATGAATATTTACATGCACCAAACTAATATAATAAGTATGTAATCAAATATGTACACATGTCCACCTATAATAAGAAACATCAAACTAATGTAATAATTTTGTAAACAAATTTTAATAAGTATATGTGCATGCGAAAAACCTCATTTTTTAAATTTTACAATATGAATAACTTCATAACAATGAAAAAATTAATAATAGTTCAAATAAAATACATTAAAAAATGTTCTCATAATGGAAAATATATAGAAAGGGGGTTGAAAGAAATACCAGCACAACTTGTTCCTTCTATTTCAATGTTATTATATGACATTGTCTCCCATTCTAAAAAATAATAAAGGGAATTATTACATTTAGAGGCTACAAGAATGATGACTATTATAGTAGATAGTTTCTAGGAACCTATATAAGCTATAAATTTCCGACACTGGATGGTTAGTCTTCAATCTAACTAGTGCAGATCAGGATACATAATGCGGACTACATGGAGTGTGTGGGAGTTGAGTTCTGACATTATTTTGTAAATTAGAAATAGTATGAAACATTTTATTCACTATAAATCATAAATCTCAAATGAATATTATTGGAATGGTGACAGATCTTTTGTTGTCATTGTTGTGTTATGTTAGGGCTAATGTAGTGTGTGTCATGGGATCACTACACTTTGGTTAGTGGTGTTGAATAATGAGCTGGTTTTCCCGCACTAATTCTTTAGACTCAACCCATAAAAGGAAATTAAAATATTGTTTTTATAATATCATATTGAAAAAAACATGAAGTAGAAAATAACTATTCATCATGCACTTAAATATCTCCCCATGAAAATGCATCATGAAATAAGTGATGCACACATTCTTCCTTCACTGGTTTCCTAATTAACCAACCAATCTGATGTGATCATGATAACAATGCTTTAAACAAAAATTCCAAATACATTCCTTTGGTCATAAAAAACACAAGTTTTGTAAATAAATGAGAATGAAAAAGAACATATATGTAAACAAAACCTATATATATATTATACACATAAAATGTGTGTGTGTGTGTGTGTTAAAAATACATAGATATAGATGTGTGTGTGTGCGTGCGCATGCATCTGTAGATGCATGTGTGTGTTAGTGTTTGTGTAATAGCACACGTACACACACACACATATATATATAATGGTAGGAGAAAGTGCTAATGTGAGTATCCCTATCATTAATTGTAACAATCAGTTGGAGAATTGATGGAGGAAGTGCGATAAAATTGGAGATAACAATGATAGAATCCCTGCCAAATCATGAAAATAGTATTTCTAGAATAACATCATGGATAAAACTGAACACCAACCTTGGGACCATAATCATATAAAAATTTAAGACCAAAGCCTCAGTTTATTTGGGTAAGGGGCTACAATATAAAGAAAATCATTCAACAAGCAGTACAGTGATGAACTTAGTGAGACTCGAACTCGAGACCTCGCCAAGACCATAATCATATAATCCCACAATAAATAGATTTATATAAAAAAACAAAAACACACACATATATGTATAATATATATAATTTTAGACCCATGATTAAAAAAATTGGCATATATATGTTCTATATGTATATAACATAAAATTCGGTAAAAAAAGGGAAGAAATTGGAATGCAAAACATAGATATATCCTATATATACAAGGAAAATATGTGAAACACATATATATTGAGAGCATATATATGTTTCAATGAGTATAATTAAGGCTTTACCGTATCCACAATCAATGATGTATTTATTTTAGGGGATTAAAAAAAATAGATAGTAGAGTATACGAGTCAAGCTTCATCGGAAGAGAAGAAGAATAACAGATGATAAATGGTGGATGGTGCCTAAAATCAAAACCCTAAAACTGAAATTATGGTTTATATGATAGCGTGAAAAATCTAAAATTAGGGATTACCTATGGGAATAGTGACGATCTTAGGTAGCGGCCGAATTGGGGGTGGCAGGAGAGAGGAGTGGCAGTGCCTGCGATAGGGGGTGCGACGATCATGTAAGGTGAGGCAGCGTGAAGAAAAGAGGATGAAGGCGATGAGCGAGGAGAGGCTATATGAGGGAGAGGGCGGTGGAGAAGGGAGACAACTGAGGTGATGGTGGGAGAGGGTGATAGAGGGGGCGATGCGGTGACGATGATGTTGAGTTCAGAGGGGGAGGACAACGACGAAGGGTGACAGCCGGGGTGAGGGTGGGTGAGATAATGACGTAGAGGTGAGCTTGCACCAGGGACAGGGCATCGATGATAAGGTAGGTTGGGTGCGAGGAGGGTTAGGCTTAGGGGGAATTATAGGTTAAGTTTTTTTTAATTGAAGGGGTTGGTAGAACAAGAGCAAGTAAAAGGGTGCAGGCTGGGGACAACCTCGGGAAACAGATGGCGACCTCAGGACTCTGGAGGTCTACCTTGGGACTTGGTCACGTGGGAAGGTTGGCGACAATGCGAAACTAGTGTGGTGGTGTGGCAATGTCGCATTTTCCACCTCTGGAGTGGGATGATGACCAGGACACACATGTGATAACTCCAGGCTGGCATTGTGACCTGGGTGCAAGCCGACAATGTTAAGATGCAGGATATGGCTTTG